>WJEZ01000151.1:0-42377 GCA_009869925.1 Thalassaphorura encarpata
TGGCAATTTTGACATTTTACATCAATTTATGTAGTGGCACTTGGATCTCGCTCTCTGACCCGATATCATTTTGTTGACTCAATGTTGAATACATTTACACGCCAACAACTGTCTTCTCACAATCCGACAACCCTCATAACATCTATCAGCGTTCAAGATTTTTGGGACGTATGTTAAAATAGCAACAAAAAAATAGTTTTACCTATTTTAATATTTCTATACCTCTGCTATTATAGTACATGCGATTTTACTTTCCTGAGAACTTATACCGAGAAAATAAAACGACTGGAGACCAATTTGGTGTACTGTATCAAAATAAACTTATAGGGGTTCCAAGATTGCGTCAAGTATGAAAAATTTAAGTTGATGTTAGTTTAAATGATTTAACTTTTTTACTCTTATGAATCAGCTTCGGGTCAAGGGTGCAGCTTGTGAAGTGGCTGAAAACTTTCGACATGTACGAAGAGATTGTTTTCCCGCATATGAGGAAAGTCTCGAAGACAAGGGGGACGAAAATACTCATATGTGGAGTAATGTTGCCAGCAACTTAAAGGATGCGTAAGTTTCTTTAGTGTGTATCAATACTGTGTGCATTTGAATCATTTATGGCTTTTTTTGGATTAGTTGGCGATACAACTCTGCCGGTGACCTTGGAGGAGGGACGTACAGAACTAGTGCCGCTACTTACAGTGCAGCTGGAGCAATTCAACTTCTTCGAAAACGCCAACAAGATACTGAAGATATTCTTAATGAATTAGAAAGATTAAATTGGGTCGACAGAGGGACAAGAGTCGTGTTTCTTGATTTTACAATTTACAATGGGAATACAAACCTATTCTGTGTTGCTCGGTTAGTTAATAATATTTTTACCAGCCAGAAATCCCGATCACTATATGCAATTTTTGTAGAATTGTTTGGGAATTCTTGGCGACCGGTGGAGTAACGACGTCTTGGAATTTTCAAACCATGAGANTTTTGTAGAATTGTTTGGGAATTCTTGGCGACTGGTGGAGTAACGACGTCTTGGAATTTTCAAACCATGAGACTTTTCCGTAATCTGGGTTGGTACGAGGGTTACATAGTTTACACTTCTCAAATCCTGTTTGGAATATATACCGTCTACTTCATCATTCAAGAAATCCTTGAATTGATGCGAAATGGGCCGAAAGAATATTTCTCTGATGTCTACACATGGTTGGACCTCACAATAATAGTCGTAAGGAATTCAAACATTGTGTCAATTAGAATTTGTAACTTAAATTCTTAAATTATTTTAATACAGACTAATATTGTGAGTTTGGTGCTCAGATATATGGTATTCCGCAAGTCGTATGAGGTAATGGAAGAATTGAAGAAGGATGGAGACATTTTTCATGATTTGGATGATTTAGGATTGTATCGGACTCAAATGAAAAACGCAAACGCATTCTCAGTGTTTTTTGCTTGGGTCAAAATCTTCAAATACATTTCCTTTAATAGAACTATGATTCAACTCTCGTCCACACTGGAGAGGGTAAAAAAAATAAAATTGATCGATATAATTAAATTAAATTATTTAACCATAATTTCTGAAACAGAGTGCTCGAGACATTATTGGATTTTCTGTAATGTTCTTCGTCGTCTTCTTTGCATATGCTCAATTGGGCTACCTCATCTTTGGGCCTCAGGTTCGGTTCATTTTCATGATCCAAATATTTACCAATCTCAGTTTTAAATTGGATTTTTAAATTAGGTCGATGATTTTCACACTTACGAAGACTCTGTTTTTACCCTCATTCGTCTCATTGTTGGAGAATTTAATTTCCGTCGGATTGAGGAAACGAGTAGAATTCTTGGCCCAACTTTCTTTCTGGCATATGTCTTCTTCGTTTTCTTTGTTCTCCTGGTAAGAAATTTTGTAGTTTTGTTGGAAATCACAATGCAAATTAATTTTTGATTTTCTTTGGCAGAACATGTTCCTTGCTATCATTACGGACACGTACAGTGTGGTCAAATCTGAGATCCAAGGTCAACGGAATGAATTTGAAGTTTATGATTACATTCGTCGTGCTATTAACAATTTATTTGGATTATTTGGAAGACGTAATGTTCATTTGGATGCGGAACATGCCGTTAAATTAGCACCACCAGATGGACAAATAACTTATGCCGAAATTCGAAAAACCCTCAAAAGGTAAAATTAAATGTCCAAAAATGAGTTAAAAAATTTAATGCGTGGTTTGTTCAGAGCAAATTTTGCTGAGATCGAGACCAAGGCATTCCTGGCCAAGTATGGATTAAAACCTGAAGGTGCTTTGGATGAAGTAGACACGCAACGGATTTTGAATCATTTGATGGCAGAAGAACAAAGACGGAAAAGTGGAAACAGTGTTGATGGACTAAGACGACCTTCATCAACTACGACTATGATTCTGACAAATCCAAAAGTTGTGAGTAGGGCACGATTTGTCAAGTATGAAAAAAATATTCTAATTTGGTATTCCTTCTTTTCGTATCAATATTGCGGTAATTTATTTCTAGGCTAAAACACCGTATAGCCAAACTGGAACGTCGGGTTACAGAAATAATTCACAAAATGACCAACCTGCAGGAGACTCTTGGAGCAAAAGGGAACTAAACTCAGCTCGTTTTATTTTGTAACATCAGCATAACTTTCAATGATACAAATTGAAAAGCCTAACCAATATCTAATAACGTATAGTAATATTAGTAAAAGATTTTATTTTGAAATGTCTGACTAAGAATAGAATTCTTATTTCATACGAGATTTCGGAGCAACTAATATATTACGAAATGGCTGTATTTTGTTTTGAAACGATTACACAACCAAGTAACGAGAAGCATTCGTATTACACTGTTCTAAGTTCTAGCAAATTATTACAAAACTCTGTAATAGTTGAAACACGACTCAAGTTTCCCAGCAACAAAGTTGAATCGTTGTCTATCTCTATTTAGTCGAGGTGGCGAACAGTCGTGTCTGAATCTGCATTGCAAATTACAAATTACTATCAAAGACTTCATCGTTTTTGAAATTTTCTGGATAAGATTTAAGGTAAGAAAACTTTCCGTGTACTTATAAATATTTTAATTTGTTTTTAGATGAACTAAATTTCTGGAATAATATTCTAAAGTATTTCTTTAGGATTTGCGATTTGAAAAACGTAAATCGGGTTCAAATTCCTAATTTTGATAGTTTTTCAGCCTTTACCATAATGTATCGAATTCCATTGGGAAACCCTGTGAATGGGATTGTCTATGGACACGTGGACGTGTGGGCTCCCGTCAATTCATCTGTTGCCCTCAGGATTCATCAAAATACTTTCCAAGTAATTTCTGGAAGCCCAAACCCTCAATTGCTTCATGTTTTGGCCTATGTCCATATGGACAACTTGACTCATCCAGATGGACCCTATGTTCGTCTTGATCTTGTTCTTCCAGCTCCGGAACATGCAGAAGGGCATCTTCCAATTCGAATCATTTGCTTACCAGAATCTGAATCACTCCCAGGATTTCCAAAACCTCCAAATCGTTCTCAGACTCTTCGTAACTCCAATGGGAAACGGTACCGTCGTCGCTATTAATTTAATTGGTTTTTTGAAATTTAATAATGTATAACTTAGCGTAATCAATACTAAATATCCTTATTCTCATGTACATAATAAAATCGATCAATGAACTTAAAAATATTGACACTTGTTTAAATCATTCAGCCGTTGTATTCTACTTCCATGACCGTGTCATTTTCACATTGTATTGGGAGAAGCGGGTATCCCAGTGGAAAACAGAAAACTCAATCGCTTCGTGTGTCATGTCAAATAAACTGCGTCATTTTGTATCATATCAATAAGTACACCACACTACCTAGTGCAGAGTGCTAGTGTAGTCGTGTCACAGTGACGGTCACGATACGACAAGTACAGCACACTAAACTTTTTACCAAGGTCTATGATTATCTAACCCTGATAACAAATCATAAATTTTCTGTTGCCATTCATAACATTGTGGATTAGTACATGGAAATTGGGCTCTTCAGTGCAGTTAATTAGTCATAGACGTTGAATCACAAAATTCCATTGACAGTGTTAGCTGTATGTGGCATACGTGGTATTTAAATTATTGCACATCTTTTAGCAATTTCTGTTAGATCTGTAGAGTTACAGTAATAAGGCTAAAATGTCTGAAAGTGAATATTCACAAAGAGTGTCTGAAGATGAGTCATCATATAAAATATCTGAGGATGAATCTTCACGCCAAGTGTCTGACGATGAAATTTCTGCTGGAGAGCAAGCCTCGGAGCCAGGACCAATTCCCAGAGATGAGATTTTGGAGATTTGTACTGCAGAGCAGGATCCAGAGACCATTGTAAGAAAATAAAAATTAATAAAAACAATAACAATTGTAGTCTCTGTATTAAATTGGTAATCATTACCAGGGATTCCAATTTCAAAGAACGATGTTTCGTATTAAGGACCCAAGACGTTCCATCAAATTTTACAATTGTCTCGGAATGACATTACTCAGTATGGCTGATGTACCGGATTATAAAGTGACGCTCTACACAATGGGATATGTCAATCCTGGATCAGATGAAAAAATTCCTCCAATGGCCAATACTCACGAACGGAATTATTGGGGATTCACACGTTTGTCCACAATCGGATTGGTGTAGTGAGTTGAAATTTGGCTTAAAAATTAAAATTGAAATCACCTGTCATTATAAATCGTACTAAATTGAATTTTATTCGTATCTTAGTTCATGGGGAACCGACACCAACCATTCCTTCAATTATAATCTTGGAAATGGCTTCAGCAATATTTCTTTTATGGTTCCTGATGTGAATAAGGCTACGGAGAGGCTTCAAAAGCTAGGAGTCATTTTTAGTGAAACTCCCTCAGAGGGGAAAATTGGTGTTGGATTATTTATTGACCCAGATGGATACGTGATTGAGATATACGACAGCAACTCAATGCATAAAGATATTAATGAGCACATAGCTTGATCAATTTGTCAATTGAGACACTTTCAAAATTCGCTATACCAAAGTGTCTCTAATACTTTAATTTATTCTTAGCGAATCAATTGTTCCGGAATCCGGCTACGCATTTCTTGCAATCAAAAATCGGTAATCAGTAAATATATATTTTATACAATGCAATTGATTGTATAGTTAAATTAATTAAATAAAATATAAATATAAAACACATATGTATACGGGGGTAAATTATTCAATAAAAATTTCCAATTGAATTTGCATAAGGCGTAGTCTATCGCAAGCAGCAAGCAAATCGCTCTTTCGTTGGATGTTCATCTGGTAAAGTTGTCATCCACTTTCGTAAAGTTGTAAGACCCACACCAGAAAGCACGATAAATGCACCGGTCAAACTGGCAAGTGATAATCCAAATTATTAAGTCATGTTAAACAAGTACTAAATATTTTCTCAAACTTACCTGTAAAAATCGGGTACAACTTGGAGGAAAGCAAACTGGAGGATAAAACTGAATACAACGTCTGTTGATTGTATCAGGGCAACCTGTATAAAAAATTAAAAAGAAGTAAGTTATATGATCATCCATCTCACAAATATTTCTAGAAAAATCTTACAGGTCCGGCTTGTTCGTATTTCAAGGCAATGATGAGTGTGGTCTGTCCAATGAATGTGAACATGATGAGGGCAATAGCCAATCCCCATTCTCGAAGCCCATGTGGCCAATCCCAGACACCAGCAAATACAGCAAGGCAAATGCATTCAATTGATCCAATGATTCCATAGGAAACTGTTACTACAGAGTAATGAACATCCCGTAAGAATCTTAAAATTACGTAGACGAATGTAGCCAATATCATGGACCCTGTTGCAAATAGCGTTCCGAGCTGAAAATTATAGAACGTAAGTCTATCTCGTTCTTTTGATTCCACATCAAACTTTTAGATTGATTTAAAAATGACTAACCAGAGTGTTGTGATCCATCGGCTCCCCTGTTAACATTGGAGGACGAGCAATGATGACGACTCCAGCAAAAGTGAAAATGGCAGTCAGTACTGGAATCAATCCAGCTTTTTCACCCAGAAAAACGTGTGCCATTAGTGTGACAAACACGGGCGTGCTAGTCAACATTGGAGGTCGAGCAATGATGACGACTCCAGCAAAAGTGAAAATGGCAGTCAGTACTGGAATCAATCCAGCTTTTTCACCCAGAAAAACGTGTGCCATTAGTGTGACAAATACCGGAGTGCTAAAAAGTTAATTTAAGAATTGTTAAAAAGATTTTCAACCTTACAAAAATAAAAACTTTTGGCATGCATAATTACATACCTGAAAACAATTACGGAAGCATCAGCCAAATTGAGTAAATGGACAGCGTAAATTTGAAGCACTGTGCTTGTGCATCCTACCAGTGATCGTACCTGAGCAGAAATTCAATTAAAATTTTGTGGTACCATAAAGAATATTTTTCAGTATTTATTTTCGCTTACTATGATGAGAAGAATTGCTTTTCTGTTTTTCTTGTCACTTAAAGGAAGTATTGTTCCCAGAACGGGTTGTTTGTCACCATAAACATGATAGAGAACAACTGGGATGGATGGAATTATCATTCCTGAACAATTTATCAGTTAATGACATTCATTCTGTGAGCTATATTTTTTACTGGAATTTTAAGTTAATATTGAAAAAATTCTTTACCTTGAAATCTCCAAATGCTGACTGTAAATGGATGATAATTCTGAAAAACTTTGAGAATGAGCGTTGCGAGTGAGTAAATAAATGTAGCCAGGAGAGTGAGAAAAAATCCCTGTAAGTTTGCGTGTCTTTTGTGGTTCATCTTGCCTTACGATTGGAAGTAGAGGCAAGGATTCTGTAATTCGGGTTTTGACAGATGCAGATACTCCGGTAAATTCTGCAGCGTAGGAAGTATCACTTTCCAGGAGAGACATTTTAAAGAAACTAAATTTTAAACTTGGATAGAAGGGATGGATTTAGAGTCGTGTCGGAGAACTAATGTGACTGGCTATTCAATCTACTCAATCATTAATTAATAGCTAAGTGTGTTGTTTGTTTTTAACTAAGATTTCATCAGGAACTAAACGAAATCAATAAATTATTGAAAACTTAGCATGAGATTCATATTGCGTCATTAAGGAAAGCTGGGTAAAACTGGAGAGAACAGGAATGTTCCATTTTTTGGGTCAAGCTAACTCGCAAATCCGACATTAGTTTCTAAGAAGTCTTTAACCCACGTCACAAAGGGTCAACTGACTAGTTTGACTGCGTGTAATTAGAAAAACATGAGAAAATTATAAATTCGTCAAAGTGCATGAGCCTAATTCGGATACACAAACATAGCACATTGATTAAGACCCACAAGAACCTAGCGTCACAAGGACGAGGCCAGACAGAGTTCATTAAAGATCAGTATTTTATTACTACCGGCGACACCGTCCTCCCATTCATTTCTAAATCTTAAAGATTCTCTGTTCATTTGCAAATATTAATGCTACTTGCAATCTAATAATCCACCTTAAACTGGAAAAGGTTCCTTGCTCAATTACAAAAAATTGTTTAGATTTAGCTGAGAATCCTCAAGTATTTGGGTGTACGTAATGTCGTTTGTATCTAAATAATTATTAAGAGTTTTGAGAACAGGCCAGATTTATGTAAAGAAAAATATTTCAAACTAGCCTAAAAAGCTCGACAAGAAAATGAGCGAAATCTGATCAGATAATAGAAAAATACATAGTATACAAAATATTAAAAACCGAGTCAAATGAGTAAAATATTAAGAAACGATAGAATAGTAAGTAGAAGGGATAGAGGCATAAGCATATAGCACTGACAGGCGTACGCATATAAAACATGAGTTAATCCAATTATAAGGGTTGCATTCCACCAACCAAGGTACTGGACTCGACTTATCTTAATCCTTTTCATTTCCAGGAATTTTGCTACGTCTACTCTTACTACGATTTCCATCAATAGGAATTAAAACGGTAAAAGTTGTGACCTAATTTCCATTTCCGGGGTTTCCCCAAATTCCTTCTCATTCAGAACTGTATGACATATGCCCTAAGCTATGACCTGTCCATGCTATGCCACTGCCGTCAAATCTTTTGTTATATCTCCACAACGCTTGGTTCGATTTCGGAAATTCAAACATTCACGGAATCAGAAAAAATAGGCGGACGTTAGTGGCGTGTATTAGCTCAAGGATTATATCGAATTAATTAATGTAAAACCTTAGTTTCAACACTTGCCCAATTAATATAAATATTTGATAAAATTAAGCCCATTGAATAAATCATCCAATGCAATATTAACATATTTTGATGAATTTTATTTTGACAAAGTACCAGTAAATCTATAAAATATGTGAATTAGCAAAATCTTGACGTGTATTGATTTGTTTCTGAATCTTGCATTACGATGATATACTTCCAATTTATGCCTACGACTTTTTGGTTCAGGACGGAGGAACGATTTTTACAGCATATCGCAAAGTTTTTGGGCAGAACCAACTGAACGTGTTGTCGAATCGAAGAATATCTACAAGGAGCATAAAATTATAAATACACTTGGATTTGTAAGTCCTAAATATTATTCAGCATTTATTAACTCACATTTTCCGGTTTCTTGGCAAATAATTTGGCCCTTCTGAGTAAGAAGGTGAGAATCCACCCTCGAGAAATCAGTAATTTCAACCTCATTGTAAAAAACTCCAAAAGCAACATCATAATCATCCGATTTGAAAGCCCAACTGGTAATTAAATTAAATTATTATTTATTCTGGCATTGGTTCATAAATCGTTGTTCTAAATTAATATTTTACCTCATTTTAGATCCAGGTTCTACAATTTCGTATTCCAAATCCAATTTTTGAGCAGCTAATACCGTTGCTGTCGTCATTTCACTTTCGTCAAATTCTTCGAAAACAACTGGAGGAATTTTAAATCCATTCTTTGGGTTATACTGCGAATAAATTCATAATTTATATTCTTGTTCATGAATAATAGTAATGTTTAGTCTGTTATGACTTACGGGTTGACCACTAGTATTGCAGCCACCGTATCTTGAAGGAATTTGATCAATTGGCAAAAAACTCTTCAAAAATGGTTTCCACTCTTCGGAATTGAATCCGTAGATTTCAACAGTGGACAACGTCGCTTCACTCAACAATGGCTTCATGAGAGACCACAGGATTGTGAATATTTTTGGAGCTACGCAAGATTACAAATTTTTTAGTCCTTTCGATCTCGGCGTAAATTATTCAAACTAATAGAGATTGAGCTTACCATTCACAACAATTGCTTTTTTTAGGAATCCAGGGTAATTGGCCTCGTAGGTTTGTGTAGCTGCCAATATTACTTCGATCACTGCGCCAAATTAAATTATAAAGTAAAATTATTTTTTACGTAAGTTTAAAAAGTTAAAATCTTGGCCCTTACCATCCTTAGAAGCAAACTGTGTCATTGCTAATCCTTCCATATCAACAATGAGTGCTCCACTCGTAATAATTTTTTCTTCCGTGCTATGCTCTTTCATAATTTTCTTTACAATTTCCAACTGTTGAAAAAAGAATTTGATATGTTTTTCTCCACGATCAATTTGAACAGAATCCAAAAAGCTCTGAATGTCCCACTTTTGCCAAGTCACCACTCCAACTATTTATCAATTAATTACTGCATTGTGACTCTGAAATTATTAATTAATTAGAAGTTTTTCTCACATTGATCACCATCATTATCAAATCCACATATTTGATATGGAAAAGTCTTTACAAAATCCTCCGGTGCTTTCCATTCGAAAATCCCATCCATATCCATACTTTTTCTCCATTCCAAAGACTAAAATCAAAGACAGGAAAATCAGTGTTAAAATTATAATTCATTCTGTGTATTAATGGAAAACAAGGTTGGTCATAAAGTGTATTTTTTTACATTTCTTAACATGGTTCCTGCATTTTTGATGTCCAATTGATGAGCTGTTAAAATTAATTGAACAAAATTACATTCCTGTTACTGTTACCGCTACTGTGTTTTGTTAGGCACGTAAATGCATTGCGTACTCATTCCATACAATTCCACGCCTCGTACGTTGTACGACACGGAATAAATTAAAAAATAATAACGTGTTAAAATGCACAATGCAATGCAAAATTCATCTTGTGTCAAGGAAGTTCCATTTGCATGTAAAGTGCACTTGGTTTTGAAGAGAAAGTTACTCGCTTTGCGACGTGCATCCTGGTTCATTGATTCAACTGTTCGCCTGCCTAATAATTTGCAACTTAAGCACAGCAAAGCACAATTGCACTTTACCTCGGAGCCACGGGAGAAGAATGTGAGATTCTTGATATTCCTTGAACTCAATATCAGCTATTTCTTCCCGAAACTGAAAACAAATCAGGGATAGAAATTATTCTTGATGAAACTAATAATTTAAAAAATTATTAAAAAACCACGCATTTAAATTTTAGTTTTACCTTTTCAAGCGCGTTGAGCTCATCAGCACCAGTTATTTGGCCAATTGATCCCATATTATGATTTTCTTCCTTACTCGTCAATCAAATCGGATAAACTTAACGAGAGAAGGAACAAATCGACACTGAAAGTGATTATCAAGACTCTGCTCAATTTTGTTATTTCTTATCTCGCGTAATCTTTGTAACTGAACACACGTTATTCTTTCACTTGGACTTTGGCTACGACGAGACGACCAGTTACACTGTACTAGGCTACGCAGAAACAGCAACAATGAGTGACTACTGACCCAGTGTACCAGTGCATTATTCTGTGATGGCACAATCTCAAAACTGGTTTTACACAAATGTACTTTAGTTTTTCCTTTTAACCCAAATCAACTCATCGTATGAGTCATTCATTTACACATTTATTTACATCGTATGATTACTCGACTGTGTTCTTAGACTGCACGCTATAGGCAGCGTCAAAGTTTTGTAATCATCATTATGTCATCATAACTTTATAACCCGTCCACGCAAAAACGCATAGTCTATGCAAAATGTAAACCAAGAAAGACCATGTGCGGTCTCGGACTATTCACACAAATTGTACTTTGCACTGCAATCCAATTTTTACTTGGAGCTCAAGTGCTTTTGTCTTGTGTTCTCTGCTGCTGCTGCTACTGCAATGCAATATGTAGCCATGACCTTTCATCTGAAAGATATCTGATGTACGAGAACACACGTTGCTCCACCACCGCAGCGTGTGGGAATATATTAAGCCAACCAAATCTAAACTTGAATGAAATCTTATAATCTCATGGGTGAATCAAATTTGCTAAGAGTGCAAATTGCATTATTGATCTTTTCGTGACTATTGAAAATACAAGTTCATGCTCGTTTGACACTTTACATTATAATCTACTTCTTCAGACCAATTAATTACGTAGAATCTGCTTGGAATTTTTTATTTGCCTAGTATCAGTAAGTATTGCAGAATGACCAGATATCTCAAGGAGATTAATATTGCCCGGTCAATGAATTTATGATCTTGGGACTTGGGAATGGAAAAAAACCAGCTGGAACGTTTTCCTTTCGATTTGCGAACTTGCAAGTTATGAGAATCAAGTCTATAAAAAATGACACGTGAATTGAAGCTGGTTGCAAACTGCTTATGCAGAAAAGGAGTCATGATCCACTAGACATATTTTATTAGAGTGAGAAAAATACAAACAAAATTCGTTTGCAGATAAAATAAACCTGGTCTGGGGATTACAAACAAGTGAAATGAACATTTCATTTTACATCAGTCTTGACCCTGGATATTTCTGTTTCGTTTATCAAACGTAATTGCAAATGCAAATACATAACTCCCGATCCCGACTCCCGTCTTTCCTTCATAAACTTGTTATCAGTTTGCTAACGTCTTATCTTGTCTTATGCTAACATGCTAGCCTGTCTTGTCTTGCCTATTTGGCTAATGTGTGAAGTTCCAGTTCTTGTATCATCTTGTGGATGACTTCGTCGCTGTCAAATATCGAGCACATGTCTTTGATCACACTCAGTCGGGAACTGGACTCGCTGCAATCGAGCTCGCAGCAATTGTTAAGCAGGAGAAAAATTCTCCTTGCAAAATTCCAGTAATAATATTTTTACACGAGTCAAGCTAAAATGGATTTTCATTCCAAAAAATCATATCCCAATCCTAAGGAAAGTGCTGGAATACTTTCTAAATTATTCTTCTGGTGGATAGTGCCCATTTTTCGCAAAGGATGGGAAGAAAAGATCAAAGAAGTGGATGATCTTTATGATCAACTGACGGAAGACTCGGCCGAACGTCTGGGAAATTCATTAGAAGAGTAAATTGCTCTAAACAAAATAATATTGTATGAAATAAAGTTTTCTTATACATTTCCTTGTTTTCAGAGCATACGAAAGAATTCAAACCATGAGAGTCGCAGCTGTTAAAAATGGTGAAAAAATCTCAAGAGTTCCTCCATTGTTAAGCTCATTGATCTCCGTCCACTGGAAGAATTACAAGGTCCCTGGTACAATAAATTTGTTCAACAGTATCGTCCTCAAGTAAGAATTGCTTATTAGACGTTAAAAATTATTCAAGTTTTTAATTCATTGGTTTTTTTAAAATTTTACTAGCATTCTTAAAGCAATGTTGCTGAGACTTTTTATCAAATCGTTCATTGACCCTTTCATCACTCGAGAAGAACAAATCATTTACGGGGTCTTAATTTGCGTCGTTGATTTTGTCTCTATAATAATCATGCACAACGTTAATTTTGAATTTATTCGTATGGGAATGAGATGTCGAATAGGAATTACGTCCTTGTTGTATAGGAAGGCAAGTGGCGTGTCCTGTTTTAATTTACAAAATGATAAATTCAGGATGAATGTTTAATGTTAATATTTTTGAATTAGGTTCTGCGCTTGACCCCTATAGGTCAGAGAGGAACGACAGTTGGACAGTTATCAAATTTTGTATCAAATGATGCCAACACTATAGGATACAAGATCGTGTTACTCCAGGCCTTTGTCACAGCTCCAATTCAACTTGTGGTTTTTGGTTACATGTTGTGGGAAGAATTTGGAGTAGCTGCATTGGCTGGTCTTGGATTCATGGTTTCTCTCAGTTCACTCCAATGTATGTAATTTGGAAAACAGCCAATTAACATTATGTTACACATATTTTTATATTGACATAACAGATTTTGCTGTAAAATACTCTGCTCGAATCCGACGAGTCCTTTCTGCCAGAACAGATGAACGAGCCAGAGTCATGAATGAAATTATTCATTCCATGCGAGTCATCAAAATGTATGCTTGGGAAACTCCATTCACAGCAATGGTTGATCAGCTCAGAAAGTATTTTAAAAAAATAATTATTTTTTAAGGCAATAATTATTATTGCCTTCAAATATTCGACAATAAGAAATTATTTTACTGTTTTAATTCTAACAGGTTAGAAATCGCAGCTCTAAAGGATCGGTGTTATTTCCGTGCTTCCTTCCATGGACTATACCTCTTATCCTGCAGCTTATTTTTATTCCTAATTTTATTGCCCTATGTCCTTCTGGGGGAAATTTTGACAGCTGATAAAGTATTCTTTGCCGCTGCAACTGGTAATGCCATGGCAGATTATGTGGTCATGGATTTGCCAGTCGTCGTTTCTTTTATTGGAGAAATGGTCGTTACGATGAAAAGAATTGATGTATGTTAGCTTTGCAAATTTCATCCAATTTCTGCCAGAATCATATTTTATGCAAGCTTCATTTAATTTCCAGACTGTCCTTAGTTTGGAAGAGCATCCTAGCAATGAGCAAAATTTTGAAAACGAGATGAATCCAAGGACGAGCAATAATTCCACAATTCCTTCTGTAAAAATGGAAAAAATGTGTGGAAGGTAAAGATCTAAATTATGATTAGAATTAAATAAATCTTGTACTTCCAAATTCTATTGAGTTGCAATGATACAGTTGGGATGAAGACAAAATTACTTTGGACAATGTCAGCCTAAATTATTCGACTAATAAATTAGTCATGGTTGTTGGAGCAGTTGGGTCTGGAAAGGTACAATTCGCGAGAGTTCAGTCAAAAACGTTGCTTGTTACAATCGTTTTTTGTTGTAGAGTTCATTATTGAATGCAATTCTCGGAGAGCTGCCAATCCGTAGTGGAAATTGTGCTTCAAGTGGTCGAATATCATATGCTGCCCAAGAACCGTGGATATTTTCTGGAAATATTCGACAAAATATAATATTTGGTCAGCCTTTCCAGGCATCTCGCTATGAGGAAGTTGTAAGAGCTTGTTCTCTCGTCCGAGATTTGAAGGAATGGCCCCAAGGGGACATGTCGATTGTAGGGGAACGGGGCGTCCTCCTCAGTGGTGGACAGAAAGCTCGAATTGGACTTGCAAGGGCACTTTATCGTGAGGCTGATATTTACCTGCTCGACGATCCTCTGAGTGCTGTGGATGTAAATGTCAGCAAAGAAATCATGGAGAAATGCATGTTGGGATTTCTTCAAGGAAAATTAAGAATATTGGTCACTCATCAACTTCAATATTTAACACAAGCTGACGACATTGTTGTTCTTCACGATGTAAGCGGAATACAGTTAAAAATTTTCGCAGTAATTTGCAAATACTGCTAAACTATTTCCAGGGTAAGATTCTAGCACAAGGAAAATATTCCGAACTTCAGGATCAACATATCGACTTTGCCAAACTAATCGTTGAAGATGAACCTGGCAAACCTTCTGGTCAAACTGAAGTGAGAATTACATTAAAATCGGTAAGAGCAAATTAATGCCCCGATGTCGTCATACCTTGTATAACATTTCCACTTGTTTCAGATGGATACAGAAACAACTGTGGAGGAAACAAAGAAAATTGCCTCCACAGAAGAGGTTGAACAAATGTTGGAAGGTTCAGTGACTTTGAAAACTTATTTGGATTACGCTAGCTCTGGTGGATCTCGATTTCATATTGTATTTCTCATCATCGCATTTCCTTTAGTCCAGGCTTTCAATAGTGGAAGTTCTTATTGGCTATCGCATTGGTAAATCTATAATCCAATTCATCATAAATTAATATGTTTTGTAATTGTCTTACGATTAAACAGGACAAACGAAGAAAAATCAATTTTAGATTCGAATGCTAAACTGAGTGAAGAAAATTCGAATTCGACTTTTATCGACACGTTGGACTCCACTGATCAAACAATGTACCTCGGCGTCTATACTGGGCTTGTTGTTGCAACATGCGTAGGGATTTTCACATTGGCAATTTATTTTTACCAATATGCCATGAGAGTTGGGCTAAATATGCATAATCGAATGTTTAGCAAAGTCATACGTGCTCCAGTCAGTTTCTTTGATCGACAACCCTCAGGTAACATTTCAATATTTTTTTAATTGAAAATTTTTTTTTCACAAGCTCAATTTTTTTAGGACGAATCATCAATAGATTTACAAAGGATTTAAACTTGATGGATGAATATCTCCCACATTGTGTGTTTGAAACACTGCTAATATTTGTCCAATGCTTTTTCCTACTGATCATTGTCGTCTGGACAAATCTATACATGGTTATCCCCTCCGCCCTCTTACTCTGGACTCTACTCAAACTTCGAACCTATTACATCAAAACGGCCAGGTGTATTAAGAGGATAGATGCAAAAGGTGGGATTTAATATGATAATTAAGTTCTCAACAATAATTTAAAAAAAATAATTTACAGAAAGAAGTCCAATATTTACACATTTGGGCTCGTCTTTCCATGGATTAACTACTATTCGGTCATTTGGTTGTCAAAAAACGCTAATTGAACAATTCGATGGTTATCAGGTAAATTAAATAAAAAGTAAATTATTATTGTTGATTGTAACTTAATTACTTTTATGTTTTTGTTAGGACATTCACACTTCGGCTCAATTTTCATCAATGGCGACAGTTCGATGGTTTGGGGTTTGGATGGATTTGAGTTGCAACGCTTACCTGATATTCTCCGTTCTTGGGTTTTTGTTTTTATCCACATGTGAGTCACACCAGTAATCATATTATGGCTATCCAGTTTTTAATTCTGTGTTTTTACTTCCAATAGCAATTTTGGGAGGAGACGTGGGTTTAGGAATATCTTCGATATTTTTCATGAGTGGTACCTTTCAATGGGGAATGCGGCAATCCGCAGAGGTTGAAAATATGATGACCTCAGTCGAACGAATCCTGGAGTATGGGGAACTGACACCAGAAGAAGAAGAAACGGCAGCAGAGGTTAATCCAAAGGAACCTCCACCAAAAAAGTGGTCAGCCAATGGAAATGCAAATATTCTGATTGAATCTGCATCCGACTCTGAAAAGATGCCACTGGAGCCCAATCCAGGTGAATAATTTTCAGCTAACACTTAGCCAAATTTCATTTTTATAATTTAAACTCCAATTTTTAGTAGTAGATCCGAAACATCCACCCGAGAATTGGCCAACTGCTGGAAATATTCGCTTTGCTTCCGTTTCACTTTCGTACAATGAGACACGAGTACTGGATAACTTGAACTTTGAGATCAGGAGTCGAGAAAAAATTGGAATTGTTGGAAGAACTGGAGCTGGGAAAAGTTCTATTATCGCTGTCCTCCTTCGAAATGACTAATGCAGACGGAGACATTTTTATTGACGGAATTCCTATCAAGGACATTAAACTTGAGGAACTCCGAAAATCTATTTCAATCATTCCACAGGACCCAGTTCTATTTTCAGGGACACTGCGCTATAACTTGGATCCATTTGGCCAATACAAAGATACAGATTTGTGGCAAGCCTTGTCCGAGGTATCGTTAAGTTTTCTATCAGCTTAAAAATATAAAACTAAAATGCTATTTTCTTTGCCAGGTTGAGATGAAAGAAGTGATCCCCGCTTTAGATTTTAAAGTCGAGGAACGTGGAAGCAATTTTAGCGTTGGACAAAAACAACTAATTTGTCTTGCACGTGCAATTCTAAGGAAAAATAAAATTATTGTCATGGACGAAGCAACTGCTAACGTAGACCTCAGGTTTGTCAAACCCCTTGGATTAATTGATACGTTATAATTAATTACTTTACTTTTCGCCTTGGCTTTGTACAGAACGGATAGTTTAATCCAAAAAACCATCCGAACTACATTTTCTGACTGTACCATCCTAACAGTTGCTCACAGACTGGATACTGTCATGGATTCGGATAGAATCATCGTTTTGGACAAAGGATCCGTAATGGTGAGTTTGATTGCACATTAGAAATAACCTAGAATGAATTAATAAATATTATTTGAATTTAATTAAGAAATTCGGTTCTCCACGTGATGTTCTTAACAGTGATGACGATGATGGAATTCTTTCTACCGTACTGGAGGAAACTAGGCATTCTGAATTAAATGTTTAGCTTAATGATCCAAACTCCCCACAGTTATAATTTTATTTGTGCGCAAACGAAGACTGACCCATCAAAAGAAGCAGCAAACGAGTTGATGAATATTATTCATCGGACGAGTTTTTGTAATTAATTCAAAATTTTAGTACAATGTAAAATCAAATCTGGGAAATTAAAAGCCTTCGTAAAATGGCATTATTATTATAGCAATCACATAGATATGGATAGGTATTGTTGATGATTTTTTTGTAATTTCTAACTATAGTAGAATCAGGAGGCACCGCCGATAAATTTTATCAATTTTAAAAATATTAAGTGTATAGATATTTGTATAGAATGAAGTTCTCATGTGTTATCATGTTTAATAATTGTATTTCGTTGTTTGTTCATATTTGCTCTTCTCGTTCTCTTGTCTTTATCTTTACCAGGCCCAGGCGGCTTTTCCGGATCAAAGGCTTTCGGAGGAAGAGAATGGAACACTAAATAAATACTTCAAGTTATTTTCCTTTCCCTCATGTTCATGTTTCGATACAAGATACGAAACAACTTATATGGGATGTCGTCAGTAATATAGCGATCGTTACATCATTTGCAAACTTCAAACTTGCTTTTACTTGGAAAATGAAAATGTAATGTTATGCTTCCTTTTTTTTAGCGTCTTTTCAGAGGTATTATTTTACTTGTACGATTCTTGATATTCAATTCAGATCATGCAGATTCAATTTCAATCCAAGAAGGAAAGAACAGTTTTAAAAAAGCAATTAATTAATATAAAAAACCCACCACTTAAATAAAAATAAAATTTTTTAACTCCAAACAAAATAAAGAAGGAAAGAACAATTTTAAAAAGCAATTAATTAATATAAAAAACCCACCACTTAAATAAAAATAAAATTTTTTCACTCCATTCCAAATAACAGGGTTGGACCCACTTTGGCTTGGCTGGCCATTTGGATTCCCTTGCATCCGTGCACCCAGGTGCATGCCAAGCCAAATGAAAACCAGGTATTGAATTATCGTTATTATTGTATTACGTCAATTGTCATATATAATTTTTATTTTTTATTGAGAGGAATATGTTTAAAAAAACTGGAATCACAGGTTATGAAAGTCATTTATTTGCATCTCCGCCGCCCCAAGCAAGTTACGACCTCTTAGATCCAATCCAAAGATATTTTCTGAAGGTTGTAGAAATAGTGACTAATCAAATTGGAGGAAAGGGTAAATAGTTTGTCTTTTTGCAAAAATCACTTGAGATCCTGGATAACGATAGTATGCGGATTCCTTAATCTGAATCTTATCACTTTGATTGTGTCAGTCTGTCTACAATTATTATACAGAATAAATTAAGAAATAATCAAATAAAATATTAGGCCACTGTTTATGGCTGGTCGTGCGAATTTTTCTCGTGTATTATTTCCTTTTCCCATTGCGTTTTTTGCAAAATTTTTGCACCCAGGAGACTCTAGCCGTGGAACGTAGATTTGGCATTGCCTTTGCCACCACGCCATGCCATAGGACAACGTGCAAAATCTTCCAACCCAAGAACCAACCAGACCAAATGCAAAAAGCAAAAGCAAAGGAAGGAGTACGTACGTAACGTACGTGGGGTACGACGCTACGATGTATTAGAGTACAAGGAACTTTGCTTTTTTAGTTCAGTCACGAACAAAGTGTCTCAGGGAACGAAGTCGACTTGGCGGGTATTCATTCTTCCGAACCACGGGCATCTCACGAATTATCAAGTGCTTCAAACAAATCTCTCAACATCTATGGAATAAATTTAAATATACAAATTTAAACGGTTCAGTTTCCTCATCCTTCTGACTGGGTTGACTGTTATAATTTAATGTACAAACTTCTTGAATTCATGTGAAGTTCATTTTATTAACTTAATTTCAAGGAATCGAATAAACACGTAAGTAATCAATTCAATTACTTTTTAGTTAAGATCTAGAATTAAATATTCAGATGATGTAATTCCAAATTCATTAGCAAATGAAAATGATGGGATTAAATGTTCCTTGCGTGATTGGTCGTGCCCCAATAGAGTTGCCCTAATTCAATTTGGTTTTTATTATTACTCCATTGGGTACAAAAATTACGTGAGGAATAAAGGTCAGGATGAGACAAAGCTGAGGCCAAGAAAAAAGGCTATGAAAGGATAACAAGGTTAATGTCAAATTCTCATCAGGCAAGGCAATAGGCAAGTCCTTGACTTTTCTTCAAGAAATAAGATGAGGTCGACTTATTTCACAGAAAATAACAGAAAATTAACCGGTTTTTCAAGCAAACAACAACAGAGTATGACTTTAATGCAGTTAGTTTGACGTGCTATTAATTAGTTTAGTTTCGAAATTAGAAATAAGACAAAGGAGTTGTAAAACACGTAGATATGAGGAATTTCTTAACCCATGCTCATAAAATTAGGGCATAAAAATGTAAGGCAGGAATGACAAGACAAGGGAATGGCAATGGCATTGAATTGTCAATGATATTATATAAAAAAGGGGTAACTCCAAGGAATTATTTCATTTCATTTATTCAAGCAAGTAAGGCTGCACCATGAACTTCTAGCCGACTACGACCATCCAAATAGTATTAATATATATGAGTCATGTTGATATTATTTGCACAGAGTGGCAGAAACAATGCAAAAGAAGGCGAAGGCCTTGCTCTCTTTGTGTGTCATAATTCTACGCAATGTACCCCTTTGCTTTATTTCGCTGCGCTGGTTCATGTTAATAAATCAAAATGTAAACAGGATAGAAACTAGGAACCCATCTGTGTTTTTTATAAATATTATTCGTCTCTCATGAGATAAATTTTATGGTTGGGCCCATACCCCTATGCACTTATTGCGACTTGCATAAATTTATTTAGCATGGGTGGTGAGTGAGAGTGTGAGACTAAGACTTTTGTCCATTATCCGTTTCCTTTTTTTGTCTCATGCTCCTTCTTCCCCAGACAATTACACGGGATTAGTTTTCACTTTCCTGTATACAAAGAAAGAAAAATATTTTTCTGTGCCAAAGGAAACCATCAATCGATAAATGGGTTAATTTCGGGCCAAAAAGGACATAATTAGATGACCCGTGCCCGTGGCATGGCATGTCGACTGCCTTTAGCCAAAGTGAAAGAGGCTCAAAGCCAAGGAGAAAAGGAAGATAGAATTAAGAAATGCCAAATGCCCGGGTTTTGGGGATTACAACCAAAAGCAACGAACGGATCGGCTTTTATGTGTATGGTTCGGTATAAATATTTGTTGTTTTTGATAAAACGAAGCCAAGACTTTGGTAAATTTCCGGCCCGGCAGGAACCTTTGGTCCCCAGAAGAGCTTAGAAGAGATAATGAAATAACTTTCCTAATTTTCTCCAATTAGTGCAATTATTAGAAATTGAAAAAATCCTCACGTCTTTCTTAGTTAGTCATGGCCCTGGCCCATATCCGCATTAGTGCGTCCATATCGTCATAGATTTTTATATCTTTCCAGTCGGAGAACAAGAGACACTCATTTAAAATTGAATTTGAAAAGTTTTCAATAGAAAAGTTTTGGCTTCAATGTCCATTGCCCAGAATGGAAAAATCAAATCAAATCAACTCACGTATGTTTTTTCTCGGACACAAACACCGTACGACTCCCAATTTATTTCTTGTACTTTTTTCTAAATTAACTTTAAAAAGTTTTGACACCTCATCAAAAAATCTGAAATCTTAGCCCATTTCCTCCCTAGGGAGCTTGAAACTCCTCATGTCGATTTTGCAATTTTCAGGTGTCATTTCAATAATTTGTCAACCAGACTCAACAGCCGTGAGATTCATTGAGTTTATTTCTGCCTAAAAATAAGACTAGAAGAGAAGACGAAAGAGGCAAGAGAACCACAACGAGGGCGTCTGATCTGAATTGGTGCGGTGTGAAAAAGTTTGATGAAGTGGCAAAATAATTCAAAGGGATTTATTTCCTGGAAAAAGTATGTGTTTGGCATTCGTGGGTAAAATGTACCAGTTGTATACAAATACTACGAGGTTGGGTGGTTTTTTGGCCATTTCTCAAATTCCTTTACGCTTTTCAGTATAAAGTTTTGCGGAGCGAAAGATTTTTGCAAAAAAAAATGACGTGCGATGTGTCCATTTCATTTATCAGACTCGAGATGACAAGTTTCACAGGAGACAGGATAGGAATATGTATGCATGTTAATGTAGTACAGTACACACTGTTGAGTTACTCTGCCTCTTTCGACGAATGAAGTAAACAAAATAATCACTCATAATATTTTGTGTACACAAATAAATTCCTCGTACGTGATCATCATGACGCGCGTTACGTATACATGTTTAACCTTTGGTCATTTATGTGGTGCAAAACAATCTTTGCTCACTTTTTCTCAGGAACAGAAACAAAGTTTCATCATTCAAGAATGGCAAAATATTTTTGTTTGCTTAATTAAAAATTAAAACGAAACTTGGACTTCCACGATAAAAGGTTGCTCGCATATCTGATGCTCCAATTCTACGTTCAAGTGGAAAGTTTGAGAATTCAGATCACGATCTTTTTTAAGTTTTTCTCACAAGAAAATAAATAGGTGGCCCAGCAAACGTAACACATATGAAAAATGATGCCTTCTATCAAAGTTGACAATTCCCAGAGTACTCTTTACTTTTGCATTTTTTAGAGAAGACCAGACCAGACACATAAACTTTCCACGGAGAAAGTAACCGCTGAAATAAGGCGACCATGTACTCTACATTAAATTACTTATAGAGTCAAAGTAAAGCATTTTTTGTTCTCATACGCACACGTATAGAGCAGAAATCAAACATGATACCTGCATTTGCAATTTGAAAGGACTCGAGGGAAAATAAATGACTTTAAATATTGAATTTTATTCACGGTTGGGCTTTTGGCAACCACGGCCATGGCGTAGGGTCATTTTGCATTAAATTCAATATTGCTTATTGCGCTCCTTTATTTTTTGGCAAGGGTTCCATCCGCTAATGACTTTTTTCGAAATTATTCATGGGATTGAGATTGATTTTTGTGGGAATTACGTCGTAGTAGTCAAAAAATGATTAAAAATGCTTAAATAAGCTTATCCCCTAATTCTAAGTATATAGTTGGAGTTAACGCTTCTATTTTAGACTAATTTACATTGAAATCACCACTAAAAGAATAAAATTGTAATTAATTTGCACAGAAACTGCGAGTGTGATTGAACGGCATTCAAATTCGCACGACCTGTGCCATTGTTCACCTTGGGCTGAGTGCAGTTTGGATTTATTGCCACATTTCTCTGTTTCTGCAATGGATTGAACAGAGCGGAAACCAAGATGGAGAGCAATCAAACAGACTTTGAGGACATTCCCGAACTCACAGAAATTGAGTTGATCAAATTAGAGCGGCGAATACTTTGCTACCAAAATGTTTCCTCCACAACTCAGTTCCCAGCGTCGGCAGCTGATGAATTAAACTCGACCGACACTTCAACAGGTAATCAAAATCAAATGGGCGATTGACAAGCACGCTAAAAATTAATTAAAGAGTTTAGTGGGAAAGGAAAACGGACAGACAGACAGAACCGATTCGGTGCAGTTTTCCCAAACTATTTTGCATTGACGTGATGAAGTTAATTTAGAATAAATGAATTTTTCTCATGCAATGACTTATAACAGAATTGGATCTCAATAGCAATTCGTACCAGATTAACTCGGACTAATGCGAACAATGACTTAATGACTGTCATCATGGTTGGATTTATGCCATAAATAAATCTGAATTCGTCATTGCTGAAGTCTAACGAGTCTAATTAGCGAAATTCCATTAGAAATTGCAAATGCATGTGGGATTTTAACGAATCACTCGTTGACTGAGCCAGAAGATGCATTTTTTCACATTTCTTTGGACAACAAACAATTCTCTGTGTCAAAATAAAGAAACGATTTGTATTAATTCATTCTTGAGAAAGAAAAGGAATGGGACAAAACGCCCCTTTGTCTGAAATTGCTTTACGCTAGCAACATTTTCTTCCCTTGAGCTTGTGCCAAGAAACTAACCCCTTCAATCTCAGTTTTTCAACTACTTTGCTTTGCTTTGCTATAGCTTTACACATTGACTCTGGTTGTAATTAATTGCTCCTCACTCGTCTTAACTAACCTACGTCTCAGAAAAAAAGTGTTTTGGCGTAAAAAAGAAAAATAAGAGAGATAATCCAAGTGCATTAGCAAGTGTATTTATATCAACCATTCCCCTTAGATCTTACGTCTGTCCTTGCTCTGTAAATCTAAATCCGGGTTTTATAGAAAAAGTGACAACGAAAAGCTTTTGACTGTTGACATGTAATATCAACGTGTCTGTCGCCCTCAGCACTATTTCCCATTGACTGGCAATGTGATATTCACTCTGAAATCAGGATCAAAACAATCCGGGTTATGGATTCTCGGATTTTGACTTTTGAGCATTCAATTTTAATCTCCATTTCGTCTTTTGACTTTTGACCCGGACCCACATCCGGGAATACCAAAATGATAAATTGTATTGAGGTTGAGACGTACAAAATACGGCATGAGACATGAGGATGAAACCCGGATTCGGATTCCTTGTCAAATGTCACCAATGTGTCCACCCATTCAAAGAATCTTTAGTCTCAGGAGGCTCGTAAAACGAACCGGTTGACTGAAGTGCACTCAAGTAGAAAGCCTGCTTTTCGGACTTTTGCATTACGGGGAAAACTACAAGTGTCAATTCACTTGAGTATCGAGTTTGAGCCCATTCATATAGGAAAATGAAAATAATTTGGGTTGACGAATGTGAAAACCACCGATAATTTGACGATGCTGGTATGGACACTATTACTACTATTTAATTGGATTCGTATTTCATCCGAATATTGGAGAATTGATCAAGTGATATATGATAATAACATAACACGAATGAAAATTATATACCGAGCATAGAAAACTTATACAAAATTCAATATATATTCTCAAATGAAAGCTTAACTGCTACATTTAATTTCGCCAAGAAATAAAAGGATTGAATGGATGACAAGATGAAAGGAAGGAATTCGCCCATGATTTATGCATATTTGTCCTAAATTTTCTTGAATGCAAGGAAAAGGATACGGTTTCCTATTTTTATTTATTTAGAAATAGAAATTCCTTCTTTCTCACATCGCGTGCCTTTACCGTGCTTGCTTGTTGTCTGTTAAATATTTTATTACTTCTACTGTGCAATTCAGTCAACTGGACAGTTTTCTACTCCTTCGCGGTTTCCCATTTCACATTGAAGTCATAAATTTTCTCTGCCTTCTCCCTCGCTATGTATGCAAATTACAATGCAATCATCATTTTGCTTTTGTTTATTGCCCGTACACATGGTGGTGTCTTCTGATTCTGAATTTGGGACAAAGATGTTGCAGAATTAATATCTCTCAAATTAGTATGCATGGAAAACTTTAATCTTCTGCGGGGAAATGAGGACATATGAATGAATATGGGAGATTTGAGAATGATTTGGATGAAATTAATATTTTCTTTCACGTAGACCTAGCTTAAAAGTTATTAATTTTACCCAGGAGTTGATTTTGTACATTTATGTAATGTAGCCGTATGAACAAAGTTAGCAGTCCCGTCCCAAATTATCCAACACTGTTAGTAATTTTAAGACAAATTTATTTTAAGTATTTTTTCTCAAATCAATGAGTTTTTAGTTTATAAGAAAAAAATTAATTCAAAGTAATATCTTATCGACTAACTGAAGGACATTTTTGACACTAACACCACATTGGCACAACATTGATATATCTATTATTGACAAAAATCATGATTAGCCTGATTGAAAAGTTCGATAATTAAGTTTTCGGTTGAAGTATAAAAATTAGATTTGCCGGTTGAAATATTTATTAAATGGTAGATTGTTAGCAAAATACTCGTCTTAATTCTTTTTTGTATCTTTCTCAGGTCGTTCTTTCTGCCCAAGAATATTTGATGGGTGGTCCTGTTGGCCAGAAACTCCGGCAGGGTCAACTGCATATCAGCCATGTCCATTCTTTATCACTGGGTTTGATCCGAATCGTAAGAATTCTTTAATAATTACGGTATTAGTAACAACTGTTCTTTAATGTGTCCACGACTCACACAATTCATCTAGTACAGCTACTCACCTGCCATGCCAATTCATTCACACTTTTTGCAGACATCAAAAAATCAGATTAGGCTTAAGAGCAAAGGTTAAGATGTGTTGAATTGGCTGATGCCGGACGTGTCATGTCATTGACAGCTCAACTTAAACCCATGCCCACTTAACCCGGTTGCCTTCAGCATTAGCATTAGCATTGCTTGTGGTGTGAAGTGAAAGAAATTTCCACCACGATAAATCTACACACAATAAATAATTCTTTATTTATAGACCCCAAGCATTACATTAGACTGCATGACATGCATTGAACTGCAATGAAGCAGAAGTGAGAAATGATTTACTCAAACTCCTAGTCTCTAAAAAGACGGAGACCGAGTTCCTGCCTATTGATAAAAATCCAAAACGGAACCTGTGCCAAAAATATGTGGTTTGGCTAGCATATTCTATGTTATGCTATGAAATAAAATCAGAAACACTGAGGGAATCTTACGCTGTGTGATCAAGGTTATGATCATAAAATACCCAAATTCATAAAAATTTTGTCCCAATTAAAAAATCTCTACAAATTTGAATTGACTGCACCCTTGGATGTCTGGAGTCTGGTGCCTTTGCACTTTTTGGAGAATTGATTTGCAGCTGTTGACATTTACTGGTTCTAGGAAAGTGCAACAGATAAATTAAAACTAAAATTGGCACAGGAAATTGGAATTGGTCCACTCCTCCTCCCCCGTCCGCCCTCGCTATCAAGAAGAATAAATTAAAACACAGGCGCCTTTTTCTCTGCTATTTTTTAATCTCCAATGCCAAATTCTTAAAAATTTGCACACTTTATTCACCGGGAAAGCCCTTCGGGTGATACCGATTAAAATTTGATACAATTTTGAGACTAAAGAATAATCGGACTGTGCCTAATCTGAACTGCATTTCCCTTGTCATCGCCATTCCCGTGTGAATAAATGCGAAAGTGATTGAAAGCAAGAGTGACACACTTTCATGTGTATAATATTACATTACTTGGCCTAATTTGAATTTCTGGATTTAGAAATCCCCAACTCTATTCTCATTCTCCTTTTCCTTTGCCATGTCATAAAGATTGGCTCAGGTTGTACATGTTCATGCAAAGTTTGTATTTATTTTGAGCCCCAGATTGACAGACAGATCATTCCCATGCTCATGCCATGCTTCGCCGACAGATAAGAGATTTCCCATATGGCTTTTGCGATGGGCAATGGCATAGCCTTTTAGGCTGGGTAGATTTATTTCGGATATTGCATGTTTAGTTTCAATGTGTCAATTTAGATCCCATCTTCACTACATCAACCGTTTCTCCGCATTTCAAAGAAAAAGAAAAGAAGAATAGTCAGTCTAGAAAAGAAACTCGGATCAGAGGAATGAGTGCCAAATGCCAAATGCCCAAACTGACTGAGTTTGAAGTCAAAGCACTCTGGAAAAGCAAGCATGGGATTTGGATGAGCAATTCGGTTCGTCCGTTAAGGAAACCGTAAACTAAGCCTAGAGTTGAATGTCTAATTATTTTGAGGCATGGAGTTTTGACATGACATGTCATGACATGACCCAAACGTTCATCCACGTGGTGTAAACGTAGACTCACGCACTGTATGGAGGCGGAAGGCAGAATTGAAGAGACGGGTCACTTCATTTCGTATTTTTTCTTAGTCCTAGTCGTGTCCGGAAATTCGGGCTAAATATGAAGTGGAGCATAGCATACAAAGTGTTAGCTTTATATCAAACAGAACATTAGACGTACGTACGTACACGCATTAGAAACATGGCAATGGCACCCGGTCCGCCCCCGCATGAATTTTTTAATACGCAGCCCTCATTTGCGTTTTTATTATTCTCATTCTTCCAACCATTCACATTGCACGTACTCTACAATACAAAGTAAAATTTGTAGATAAGAAGCAAGAACCCAAACCAAGTGGTTTTTCCCTAATGGTAATGGTTGGCCATCGTAAAGAAATTCTAGAACACTCGGCTCCTTTTCTAATTGTTGAAACCCTTCCTTGTTGAGTCTTTTCATTGAAGCGTCTTTTTGTATCTGTTTCATTATTCTAACCTGAAAAAATTAAAACAAATTGCAAGACTGGCCAAATGAAAATTCAATGTTCTAACACAAATGCGTAGTCTTGAGTCCCGGGTTGAATTAAAACGATGTAATACGGATTTGCAAAAATGCGCAGCAAGCGAGCAACTAAATTAATTCGATATCCACAGTTGATTGAAAAAGAAAGTCTGAGATTGTACTTGGATTAAACTACAAAATAACATGGTAATGCTGGCTGTGTACTTCCTAGTTCTTAGAATTCGAATCGCATCCCATCTCATCTCATCATTCTCAATACTTTTGGGCCAGGTTAAGCTTTAGCCGGCCGGTCGGGCGTGTCTGGTTCCGACATCCTGGTTCCCGGGAAGAGAAAATCAAATTAATCCAACTTTGGTCGATTTGATTGAAAGAGTTGTTGGCTTGAGGGATTTTGTGAGTAGTACGTTTGTATTGGCTTGCATAAATTGAGTGGTCGGCTTAGCTTCACCTGTTGCTTTTACCTAGCCATGCATAACTAAACTCAACCTCAATCTATTCTTTCTTAGGATTAGAAAAACGATACAAAATTGATCAAGGTGAACGAACAATGAGCATTTTTAAGGGTCTGGGTCTGGCAAAGTTAAGGTGAAAGGGTGAAAGTCACGTAGATGTCAGACATCAGACTTCTTTGGTTTTGTAAGAAAATAACAAAGCAACATCCCAGCCGTTATATTTTCGTACGACCTAACAATATGAAAACCAGGCCAAAGGATTGAAGAGAAAAAATTATAAGCAAGCTCGCCCTTATTTCAAACCTTAACCATTAAGCCGTTGTTTATGACTTGAGGATTTCATCATCATCGCAATAATTTCAAAATGTCTTGCTTGCAATTGTCTGGCTAGAATGGATTTTAACTCATCTTCCTTGTGGAGAAATGAGAGAGAATTGTCTAGCAACCTTCACATAAAAATCCAATTATGAGACTATGACTTAAAACTAAAACTGCTCAAGCAATATGGAGAGAATCTAGAATCAACGCTGAGGGCCAAAGCAGCAGCGGCAGCAGCCTTTCTTTTTAGCCATTCATGCATGGGAATGATAGTGTCATCGTGTCATTAGTCTTGAACACTTTTATCTCACTCTTTATGCCACACATACACAATTCACACCCTCTTCTTCTCTCATTCTCATGCCGAGCCATAAAACTAAAACCAAAGGATAGGAAGATTTCATTTCGTTCATAATTGTCCTCAATTCCAATTCATTAGTGGATCATGCCACAATTCTTTCATTGCGCATGCACATACAAGAATTGTCTCAAAATATTAATTTTTGACAATTTTTTGACCAGGTTATGGGCACAAAACTTGTTTGGAAGACGGGACGTGGTTTCGTCACCCAAAATCCAACGCTGTATGGTCCAACTACACGACCTGTGTTGACATTCAGGATTTAGCGGTAAGTCTACCACAACGTTTAAGTTTAGTGACTAGTGATCTTATATAAGACTTTGTCAAGGCAAAGGCAAAGGACTACGCCTGGAATAGGAATTTGGCCTAAATACACCCAAAAAGCAGGCAAGACTATTACGTGTATCCTAATCCGTTTGACTGGAATAGGAGCAAGACGAGTGCTAAGTTGATAAATACATTCCCTCGGAACTTACTAGTAGTTGGAGTTGAAATGATTGGAAATACTGTCCTGGGTGGGTAATCCTGTGAATGCATTGGGTGCTATTGGTATTAGTATTGAGAAAGAAAATGATAAGAAGACTCCTCAAGTTGAGTCGAGTCGTTTTGGCTTAAAATTGAGTTGAACCCTTACTTTTGTGCTTGAGCACGACTACGGCGTTCGTTCTTGGGAAATTCCTCCACGATTATACCCCGGGTAGAGTAAAACGGGTAGTAGTAGAACTCATCTCTATCTCAAGATGTTTGTGGGTGCCAGTGCCAAATGGACGTGGCCTGGCCTCGGGTCCCTCCAGTCTAGAGTCTACATACGTCATTCCAGTCTCTGTGTACTTGGTTTTGGCTTAGCTGACTGACTGTGAAAAGGAAAAATGTTTCGTCGCGTCGTAGGAAATACTACAGTGCAAACAACTTTCACCACTGGAGAAAGTTAATCCGATGAGAAATATGGATAAATTTAAAATTATTTTGGATTAGAACAATAATATTGCGTTATTTTATTTCATTGTTATCTTATCTAGAAATTAATTAAGTAATTAATACATATAGCAGTCTTCCTCGTTTTCTGAGACATACATGTATGTTATTGTTATTTTCTTACAGAGACGCCAAAATGTAATCACAATCCATGAGGTCGGATATTTGATTTCTGTCTGATGCTCTCCTCATTTCTCTTCTCATTTATTGCTCTTTTCGGTAAGACAAACACAGGCACTCCATGTCATATTTTTAATATTTCTGTCAGATGAGTTTCGTAATTTATTATGGGCATTTTTCATTATTACAAGAAAAATTTCTTGGATTGCAATAATAATATTTTTAATGCTTTAGATGTCTCGCATGCACACGGGTCCGAATTCACAAGCATCTCTTTGCCTCTTTCATCATCAACAATGTTCTTTGGTTGATTTGGTATCGAGTCGTCATCAATGACCCAATGGTCACATCAGATCCTAGCAATGCTGTAAGTACAAGATTTAAAAATAATTTTTAGGCGACTTGATTTTATAGGTTTTTTAAAACTTTGTTTTAGGTGTGGTGCGGGACACTCCATATTCTTGTTCAGTATTTCCTCGTGGCCAATTACTTTTGGATGTTTTGTGAAGGATTTTACCTTCACACTCTCATTGTTTTTACTTTTACTCGAGTAGAGTCAAAACTCCTTTGGGGATTTGGGATTTTTGGTTGGTTGGGGCCTTCGATCCCAGTTGGACTCTATGCTGGATTTCGGAGTGCTGACCCTGGAGAAAGAGTCGAGTGAGAATGAAGCTTTCTTTTAGTTTTTGTTATTACTTTCTGACTGACTGACTGACGCATCGTATTGTACTGTCTGTACTTTTATTTATCTTTCCCATTTGGAATTTCGAGACAACACACAACTTTTTGCTTTTGCTTTTCTCTTTTTGAGTTTCAATCACAAAGACTGGAAAAGATTTGATTAAAAATGGATGTTGTGTCTATGCCTTATGTTACAATTTTTTCTTGTGCGTAAAATTTCAGGTGCATGATCCACGAGTCTCAATGGAAATGGTTCCTGACAGTCCCTGTCTGTCTGAGTCTTTTCCTCAGTCTGGTTTTCCTCATCAACATCCTCAGGGTCCTCCTCACCAAATTGAAGGATAATCAAAGGACTTTGTCTGTGGCTATGCGACGTGAGTCCTCTACAGGAGCGGATAACCATGTCGCAGTCAGGAAGGTAAGTTTCTTCTACTAACAAAAATTGGGAAGAAAAATCTGTCCAAGTCGACCAACAGAGTTTTAGAGACCGAGTTTCGTTCAAAGCCCAGGTTGACAGTTTGACAACTGCGGCCCATTTACTTCACTCGTCCCTAATTTTCGCTTTGAAAAAGGAAATTGGCTTTGGCTTCCTTGACATCTAATCCTCTCTAACACCCACGCCACACAGTTCATTTTCTTCAAATAAGTTAATCGAAAAAAATTGATTGAATTTGATTTGTTAGGCTGCAAGAGCAACGCTCATTTTGATTCCTCTGCTGGGGCTTCACTATCTCCTCACCCCACTACGCCCTGAGCCAGGGTCTGAGGGTGAAATTGTCTACGAATACGTTTCAGCCGTATCTCTTTCCCTACAGGTAAGATTTTCAATGACAACCAATAAAAATTATAATGACCTTTGTGAATAATTATTTCAGGGACTTTGTGTATCTCTTCTCTTTTGTTTTTGTAACGGTGAAGTCATCCTCGTGTTAAAAAGGCGATTCTGTCGAAAATACTTTCCTGAAAAATCCGCTTATCAAGGGGTATACTCATGTGGTGGAACAATGAGCACATCTCTCAAGGAAAGTCATCGTCTGAGCACTTTCCCCACATCCCCGACCACACCGCTCCAGGGCAAGGATGATGAGCCATTTGGATTTACTCAGTGTTATAATAAAAATAATAACAGCAACTTTTAATTAACTAATATAAGTCTGCATGCAAGTGCAAGCGTGTATTTTGTAAGATTACAAAGTTTATCTTCTGCAGATGTAAGAAAAAAATGTACGTTTCTGAATGTCATGTTGGAATATAGTTTACTTAATTGTTCGTAAAATTAGTGTCATCCAAAATAAAATCGTCAGTAATGGGTAACAAATTTTCCGTGAAATGTTTTTCTCTTAGTTTAACCTCAAGTTGGCCAGTGCCACTTTCAATAGAATTTTTTCTTCCATCTTGTCCTCCTCTGCTATCAATTTCATTCTCAATCCATTCACCTCACACCAAATCCAATATCTCGACCCGAAAAGAATAAGGAAGAGATCCGTGGAACTTTGTCCATGAAGACGTTTATTCGTAAGCATAGAATGATTTCCTGTTTGCAGAGTGTCAAAGTGAACAAGTTCTAGAATGTCAGGGGTTCCATTTGGGGGAACAAATAATCCTGTGTCCCTCGAGTGTCTTTATGCGGACATGCAAGAGCACTCAAACATCATCACTCAAAGCCGCTGCCATTATACTAGTCTGAGTCTGTCACTTTATCAGGGAAAAACAGGACGGAAGTATCGCGGGCGTCGAGTGTCATGTTTCTTCTCAATCAATCCAAAAGCAAAGGGATTTTTATCTCTTCATTTTCAGGTATTGTGGCATGGAAGGATTTGCCTAAAGTTATTTTAATAAAATTATGCAGATTTTGTACGGTACAGCACTTGCTGCGTCGAAGTTTCAACTAAAGAGCACTCAAACATCATCACTCAAAGCCGCTGCCATTATACTAGTCTGAGTCTGTCACTTTATCAGGGAAAAACAGGACGGAAGTATCGCGGGCGTCGAGTGTCATGTTTCTTCTCATTCAATCCAAAAGCAAAGGGATTTTTATCTCTTCATTTTCAGGTATTGTTGCATGGATGGATTTACCTAAAGTAATTTTAATAAAACTATGCAGATTTTGTACGGTACAGCACTTGCTGCTTCGAAGTTTCAACTTTCCATGTTTTACACGAAAAAACAGTGAGAGAGAAAAGTTTATATGAACATGAACATATGCTCAGTTTCACACGATACGAGTATTTGCCTGTAGTGCAAAATTGGATTGCTCCACTTTGGAGAAGTGTGTCGTCGTCCTTGAATTGAAGGACGTTAATAAGAAGAGGTCAAAACTTTAACGCCTAAAATACAATATTTAACCCAAAGTAATTTTGTGCTATCTTAAAAGAAGCTTTAAAAATTTCTTCACCATTCATTATTTCCCCCAGGACGTAGGACGTAGCCTACCCACGACGGATTTTATGTTTCCAATTGAAACAAGCGGCTCGTTGGCGAATTGATGGTCCGAGGAGTGAGAGTGATTTGTTGCAGGTGGAAGCTGAAGTTTCTGATTTCGGAAGGTGATTTGAGATTTGGAGTAAAAGCTTTTCTCCGAGGAAGAAACTCATGCTCTTCCAGCTCAACCTTTGTTTTCCGCACAGACTCATCCATCCTCAACAGATCATTAAGTCCACCACTTTTACTTACCGAAGCAGCTCAGCTCCAGTCTCTGACCACGTAGTAGTAGAAGTAAACTCTCGGTTTCGGTTACAACCGAAAAACAAAACACGAAAACCAAAAGTCAGCCTCTTAGCTTAGTCAGCTACTCAACTATCAACCTTAGTCATCAATTTGAGCTTTCACTTTTGAATTGCCTGACGGCAAACGAGTCGGGTCATTTACTTTCCCTAAAGAGCAATGGAAAAACTAGTTTGAACTAGTGAAATTTCATTTCTTTTCAACTGCTACCCATTAAAATTATTGAATTCGGTGCCCACCTTGAACTATTCGGTTAAAAAATCGGTTAATTGCAATGCAATGTGATTTTAAACCTTTCTAAATAATTCGCATCGTACAGCTTGATAGAAACTTTCATTTTCATTCATCTTTCATCAACACTTGCTCATAATTTTGTACTTTGCAAGAAGGATGAGAGAAGAAAACATATGGGAATAACCTCGTCTCCTCTAGTCTGTTTTATAATTGATTGTTTAATCTTTCTCACGCCACTCATCCTGGTGTTATACCATCCATCATGTCGGCGCTCTGTTGCGCATTGTACATGTCAAATTAGTTTGTAAAGGATTTTCAACAACGCAGTTTTGACTAGACTTTGTCCGATTTCAAATAACATCCTCACCCATATACCTAATGCCCCGAATGTAGAAAAATTAATATCTAGTCTAATTTTCGACGTTACAAGAATTTTCAGCCACACAGCTAGAAAATTGTCGACAGAATATAATAATTTTTATTAGTACTGGAAATTCTGCAGTTTAAATGCCAACAATTAGAATATCTGGGTTTTAATATAATAGCTATAAGTACCGGTTAGAAATAACAATGAAATCAGTTCAGTTTCAGTGGGTTAGATCTGAGAACCAAGAGACAATGCCTTTTTTCTTCTTCTGTTTAACACTCCCGTCTGCCTTATTCTCTTTTTCCTCCACACCGTCAGATTCCTTGCTCCCTGTCAGCTCTTGTTCCTTCCCATTCCCATCAATGATCTTTGGTATGAGTGTTGAGTCCAAATCAATGTTGTCTTCATTAAATTCATCCTCATCAACTCCTTTGATATTTCCTGCTCCTGCTGCATCTTGACCGTCAGCGCTCTTAGATATCTCAAACAAATTTTCCGTAGAATTTTTATCCACTGGCCTGAGCACATCTTCACTCGGGGTTGACATCGCGACAAATTCGTTCTCAACGTTGCTACCCAGCGAATATTTCCTGGCGGAGTTATGACGCTCTCTCCCACCAGTTTTTATTTCTGTGTCATTCGAAGGCGTCCCTGAATCCTTTGCCCCAGCACCAGCCCCAGCTGTGGCTCTAAGCATTTCTTCATTCAGACTAACACTCAAAATGCTCACAGCACTATTGGCCATGAGAAGCCCAGTGCTTGAATCAGGCAAAACAGGAGCTTCCCCTAAGGAAGGTAAATCTGATGCAGGAATGCCAGAAATACTGGATCTGGGCGTATGAGAAGCACTAAAGGATCGATACATGGGTTTACCATCACTTCGTTTCGGTTGATTTTTACTAGCTTGAAGAGAAGCAGCATCCTCTGGTTCATCCTCAGGGGGAATGGGAAATAATTCTTCATTAGAAGAACCAAAATTCAATTGTGCTGGACTCATACACCTTGGACTAGGGCTTCGTGTGGTTGGTTGACTAGTTGTTGCTGTATTCCTGAATCGAAGAAATGTTGCAGAAGCATTGCTTTCTTCATAATTTGGAGGGTGGGCTTGTGTGTGAATTGTTTCGGAGTGAGGGTGTGCTGAAGTTGGCACTGCTATTGAAGTCGGAGCGTTTTTAGGAACAGGGGTGCCGACTTGTTGGCTATTACTGTGGTTCTGAATAAGATCACACGCCTTGCCTGAAAAATTTAAAAAAAATACAATGAAAAATGTCCATGTCCACTTCTAATTACTAGCATGAAATTAAAATTAAGATTTACCTATGAGGATTATGCTATTTAGCAATCGGAATGAAGCCAAGGCAGTATAAACTAAAATCAGTAGAATGACAATACTTGGGCTTAATTCGGGGAATGATGGTCCAATTGTTCTGGCCAAAACAACAGCCAGAGGAAGGGGAACAAAGCCAAGACGCCGACCAACCATATCCGAATGATCAGAAATCGCCCGTCTCTGTTTAGAAGAAGCCAAATCGTAGGCAAGGCTAAGCGTGAATTCTTTGTACACCTGTTGTGATAATAATGTGATTACAACAAAGGAATAATTTTTTACATCTTGCTTTATTTATAAAATATAAACTCACATCTGGGGAAAGCTCGTTGAACCGAGTGATGAAAGCGTGTTTGATCCAATCAACTCCAACCTCAGCCACCAAAACCATGATACAGTCTGGACACAAGATCCAAAATCTTGATTCTTCCCAAGAATATTCTCTCATTGTCTGAATTGACACGATTAACAGGAGGACGCAAAGATGAAAGCGCTCACGAACATCACTACATGACACCTGTGTCAAATTCAATTAGTGCTGATTAAAAATATTTCAGACGGATAAATAGATTTAAAAAATGAATTACCTGAAAAAGGTTCAACTTATCAAATTTTTTGAATACTGCTCCTTTCAACTCTACAAAATTATTTGACATCATGACTGTTAGAAGGGCTCGATTATTGGCATTGATTGCAACGCTCAGAGTTGTCCCTTGGAGTAAAAGTACAAGGGCATGACCAAACACACTAAAAATCCCCAAAAGTGTATGTGTTGTTAAACTCAAGTGACTTTTCTTGTCCGATTTCTCTACAGCTGTTAAAAATAGAGCATCTAGCAAAGAAGACATTACAATATTTAAAAATATGAATCACGGAATATCTACACTCAGAAAATAAATATGCTCACCTAACGTGTCTTGGACAAATGAAGCAAATAAACGATCCCCGACTTCTAGCATGTTGAAAAATATATAAAGCTTGATGACTGACTGACTTTTTATCATATAGGTATATGACGGATGTATCAATATATGAAAAAATATAGACACAAGAGGACAGAATTAGGAACTTGAGCATGTCACATTTGTCTGCTGGTTTAAGTGAACTTTTGATATCCCTGCAGAAAAATGAAAACAATGATAAACAAAGGGCTCATTAATTATTAATTGTGCTAACTATTTGGCAAATATTTTTTTTACCCCAAAGTTAGCAACTGAAACTTAAGCACACCACTCATGACTTTGACGAAACAGTGATAAAATGCAATCAAACATCTCAAGGGAAGAAATGTGAAAATGTACAAAAATGCATCAGCACAATGAAAGAATCCATAGCCCATAAGTCGTTCCAATTCGCCAGGAATTTGGATAAATGCATACACCTAGATTATAATCAGATATTTAGGACAATTGAGACCAGCTACAGAAATGAGGTAAATTGATATAATTGTTTATATACCTTTTCTCTTCTAGCCGCAAACCTATCCTCCTCAAGTTCCAATAAATAGCTCCGGGTCAATTCTTGATTCACAAATTCTTTCAAAGTCTGAAATAAAATTAAAGCCTAAATTAAATCATACAACTCAAACTGAAACTGGTGACGGGATAGGTTTGCTGGTAATCAACTTACACCAAATCCAGTCACATCCTTCTTTGGTAACAATATTTTTCGAGGCAACTGACTCTGAGGTTGTGGGTTTACATTTACAGGAGCAATTCCAGGGGAAGAGGCAGATAACTTGGATGACAGTGGTGTTGAAGCAATCTCATTGGCAGCCATTCTAAATAATCTTTACCCGCTACCCTTTAAGGATATTGGACAATTTAGGCTAATAGTAGTTCTGCATTTTGAGATATCTGTCAGCCCTAGCCCAGGAATAGATGAATGCCAGCTAGTTTTCTGTCTCCATCACTGAAAGTGAAAAAAAATCACGAATGATTAATTTATGAAATTGATAGCAGTGTAGGTAGATTACTAATCATAATCTGATTACAAGTTAGATTACATTTAAAGTAATCTAGTAATCATAATCTGATTACTCACCTCCTAAAAGTAATCAAGTAATCATGTAATTGATTACATTGAAGAGGTAATCTGAAATCTGATTAAGATTTTTAGAGTAGATTCTTTAGATTACATTTTTGGCGTATTAGCACAGATTTCAAATGCTACATTGAACCAAGAACCGGTTTCTTTTCATTCAAAGTACACTTTCCGTTTACTCTTTTTGTGAGACTTTACTGTTTTTGAAATGTAACGGTCAAAATCGTTCTCTGGAAACTCAAAAGTCTGAAGGTCAAATTATACACACGAGAAACATGAAAACGTACACTAAAAACCCTCAATAATAATTTTTCGAAATGTAATCTAAAATGTAATCAGATTACTTTTCTCAAACTCAGTAATCTGTAATCATAATCATAATCTACCGATCTTTGAAGAAAGTAATCTGTAATTGATTACTGAAAAATGGGTAATTTACCTACACTGATTTCTAGACACTAGGAACTACTCTAAACAAAGAAACATTAAAATCAACGTAGAATTTCACCTTACCTTCCAATACATACATATGAAATGAAGTCGTAGTCGGTCTTGTCTCTGAGTCATTCGCTACAGAATCCAACGCGAAGGCGAAAGATGGAATAAATTAATTAATCTCAAGTCTCAGAATTGTTGTAGTTCTAAAAACAACAATCACAATTTCACTACACTTTTTATGCACTTCCACTGCACTACGACTACAGCAAATCGAATTGTGAGCAACTTTTTGGCCACATGATGAGAAATGTGAGACTCAAGTGTCAAAATCCACGTGCCAGAGCTCATAGCCTAGCTAGAAGCGGGAGGGATAGTAAAAACAAAAATATCAAGTGAAAAATAAAAATTATTCTCTCCTACTCTCTCTCTAAACTCTCTAAACTCTCCTACGGATTTTAAAACAAAGGTAAAGGTCATAGGCTATTAAATCATTAATCAGTTATTTCAATGTATTCGTTTTGTTTCGGAACAAGTGTTTCAGTTTTCTATGTATTGTTTACCTGCCACCTGCCATAATTTTATTTGAAAACATGATTCACGATTCATCACTTTTTTACAGATTGATAATGTCAGCTCCTACAACACCAGCAAATGAACCTATTACAATTTTTGCTAATTGTTCTGATGATGAAGACGATTATAATCGACTCGGATTCACTTTTGGCCCATCATCTTGGTCACCACAACCGGCCGAAGTTGCAGAATTATATGAGAGCATTTCAAAGACACCTAATAAACTCTTGGAATTTTCATGGAAATTCCCTGGGCGAAGAAATCCAGAGGAGGAGGGAAAATTAGCTGCAAAAAAGAAAGAATCTCTTAGTGCTCCCAAAGCTTCAGAGCCAAAAGGAACAGATTTTGATTTTGAAGAAGAAAGTGCTCCATCCCTTGTTAGAAAAAAATCTGTTCCTTTGAAAAGAACTACAAAGAAAAAAGCAGCGACAAGTTTGACAGGAATTCTTGCTAGCATGGAAAGACATCGAATTATGGATCAGCAGGCTTCAGAATCACCAGAAACTCATCCAGCAGCACCCGGGAGTTCGACAAATACTCCATCGACTTCATAGCTAATGTCAAATTAATTAATTCAGGACTATTCTCAAAATTTTCTGCAGATAAAATATCTGTTCAGGCATGTTACAACAATTTTTTATTGTTGTGGACCTAAGAGCCAATTTAGTTTAAGCTTATTACAAGATAAGATTTTTCTAACTTACAATTTCCAAAAACAAATTGTCTCATGCAAATTTGAGCAGCAAGTACAAAGAATCAAAGCGTAATAAATGTCTGCACGAATTTTTAACTCTTTTAAAAACGGTACTACCTTTTCTAATTTGTCAGTATTTTAAGATCAAAGACTTAATTGAATCTTATTGGACAAATCATATAAAATTGTTGACTTCTTAGATTTTGTCTAAGATTCTTAGATTCTTAGATTCTTAGAATTTGCCTGCGCCTTACTTTCGGTGTAGAATGTTTAATTCTCGATGCAAATGACCTTATCTAATCTTGAGCTACGCATTGAACAGACAATCGGAAATTAACATCTGGCTATGCATGACTCAATGTTTTATTCAACATTCGTCGAATGTAAGTTTCCACTGTCAAGTGCAATTCAAGGATTAGTCTGGCCCTTTAAACGTTTCTCTTTTATTTTGCTAGGAGCTAACAGCTAAATTACGTAGTACCTTGGATTAGATTAATTTCATTTTAATTACAGATCAGACATTGAATGTTTAGGGCTCTCTATCTGCACACACATATGAAGATTTCTCTTAAAAATTAAGAGGATCAGTAAAATACAAGTGTCAAGCCTTTCTTCATATTTAGTCAGTGTAATTCCATCCTATCAGGCGCTTTCGCTGTGTGTGTGGTTAGAGACAAAGGCAAAGCATATTAGGGCATATCTATCTTGTATCTCATTCTACCACTGCACTGCTGTAATCCAAAATAGTACATAAAATTAGACGTCAAATTTTTTTAATGGTTTAATTACTCGCTACGCTAAGGAAGTGAAAATGAATTTTAGTGCCAAGAAATCAGTTTTCAACCCTGAAGAGAAAGCTGGATTCTTATCCAAACTGTTTTTCCATTGGGCATTTCCAATTTTAAAAAAAGGATCCAAATCTGAACTCACTATAAATGACCTGTACGATGTGATCAATGAAGAAGAGTCTGAGAAATTGGGAAATGAATTGGAAAAACAATGGAAATCTACTTGCGAAGCAGCAAAGAAAAAAGGAAAAAATCCAAGTTTTCTACGTGCATTAAAAACTGTTTTTCCATTGGGCATTTCCAATTTTGAAAAAAGGATCAAAATCTGAACTCACTATAAATGACCTGTATGATGTGATCAAGGAAGAAGAGTCTGAGAAATTGGGAAATGAATTGGAAAAACAATGGAAATCTACTTGCGAAGCAGCAAAGAAAAAAGGAAAAAATCCAAGTTTTCTACGTGCATTAACAGCAGCACATGGACGTGAATACATTCTCATGACTTTTCTTATGACAATCAACCAATGTATCTTTAAGTATGTGTAATTCCTAATATTTTTATTTACTAGGCATAACAACTAAGGATGATAATTTTTCAGAGTCGCCCCATCTATTTTTCTTCGTCTTTTTGTCAAGACATTTCGAGACGATGCTGCCACACTACAAGATCAAATTTTCTACGCCAGTAGTATATGTGTGGCAATGCTAGTCTGTAATCTAGCAACTATGTAATCTAGCAACTAATTATCTACATTTTACAACAACCCGTATTGGAATCAAATGCTCTATAGGAACAGCTTCTCTCATTTTTAGAAAGGTAACGTGAAGTGAACGGAGCGTGTTAAATTTTAAAAATTACTTGAGACATCTTTTTTTTTGCAGATGTTAGGAATGACTCTAGATGGTCAAAATAAAACTGGGGTCGGACAAGTAATTAATTTGATGTCAAATGATAGTGGAGAATTTAGAAGAACGATTCCATTTACAACTCACCTTATTGCTTGCCCAATTCAATTGGGTGTTTACACATATATTCTTTGGCAAGAGTTTGGAGTTTACTGTCTACCTAGCATCGCACTCATCATTTTGTCTTTGCCTCTTCAACGTACTTATAAAAATTTATTATCTGTACTCTCTTTTCTTCTTAAAAAGTAATTTTCAAAATATTCTAGACGTACTAGGCACTTACACGAGCCGATTTCGATTCCAATTATCTGTCAGGCGAGATCGACGGGCTGGACTCATGAATGAAATTATTTGTGCAATCAGAGTTATCAAAATGTACGCTTGGGAAAAACCTAGCTTGTCCAATTCAATTGGGTGTTTACACATATATTCTTTGGCAAGAGTTTGGAGTTTATTGTCTACCTAGCATCGCACTCATCATTTTGTCTTTGCCTCTTCAACGTACTTTTAAAAATTTATTATCTCTACATTCTTTCATTCTTAACAAGTAATTTTCAAAATATTCTAGACGTACTCGGCACTTACACGAGCCGATTTCGATTTCAACTATCCGTAAGGCGAGATCGACGGGCTGGACTCATGAATGAAATTATTTGTGCAATCAGAGTTATCAAAATGTACGCTTGGGAAAAACCTTTCTCTGCACTTCTGAATTCAATTCGAAAGTAAGATTTTGGGTACTTTCATTCGTTCTACTGCTACTTTAACTATTTTTTTTGTTTTAAGACTAGAAATTTTGTCAGTGAAGCATGCGACTTACCTCAAGGCTTCATGCACGGTCCTATTCAATGCTTCGAACAAAGCATTGCCCCTCTTGACCATCGTTGTTTATGCCTTGGCAGGAAAATCCTGTCGTAGCGGACAAAGTGTTTTTTGCAGCTTCAGTCTTCAATTCTTTGACAAACTCTGTAATGATGATGATGCCTTTGGGAATTTCTACGATTGCACTCATGGAAGTTGTCTTCAAACGAGTTGAGGTATATGAGACAAAAACTATTTTATCTTTGCTCTTAAGAACATTTATGTTTCTTTAGAATTTTCTACTCTTGAGCGAATTTGGCCAGCCGACCGACAAATTTGAAGCTACTGAACTAGATTGTGATCATGAAATTGAGCCCGTCGTTAAAATGGACGCTGTTTGTGACTAAGTACATTGGAAAATAATTAAAATTACTGGACCAATATTCCAAAATAAAATGCCCTTTCGGATTTTAGTTGGACTACCGACAAACCAACCCTATCAAATATTTCATGGGAATCCGTTGGAAATAAATTGACAATTATTTGCGGTTCAGTTGGCTCAGGAAAAGTGAGTCAGTTACCTTGAAGAATGTTCAAATCTTGACTTTTGACGTCTCTTTTTATCCTAGAGTTCGTTTCTCAACGTTTTACTGGGTGAACTTCCGGTAAACAAAGGTAAATGTAAAATCCAAGGCAAAATTTCATATGCATCACAAGATCCATGGATATTCGCTGGGAATATTCGTCAAAACATTTTATTCGGGAAACCATACGACTCTGCACGCTACAATGAAGCGATTCATTGTTGCTCCTTGGAAGAAGATTTGAAACAATGGGCACATGGGGATCTGGCACTGGTTGGTGAACGTGGTGTAACTTTGAGTGGAGGGCAAAAGGCTCGGCTTAACTTAGCTCGAGCCCTATATGTCGATGCCGATATTTATTTGTTAGATGATCCATTGAGTGCA
>WJEZ01000152.1:0-42233 GCA_009869925.1 Thalassaphorura encarpata
GTTCTTTGTTCCATACCAACTCACGATTTGATTAATCTTTTATGGAACTTGTAGACATTAGCTTGTTACAATTATATGAGATGAACAGCATCAGTCATTCACTTGAGTGTGGGTTTTTTTATTCCCATTTCCCACAAAAGTGTGGCTGGGAAGGAGCATGCGGATGATTATGTACTGTGCACTGTATTGTATTGTGCCATGCCATGCCATGCCAGGGTAGAAAAAACCAGATGCAACCCAATGTGGTAGTAGGGCTAATTTCACTTTGTGTCAGATAATCCAAGGGAGGTTTGACGGTGAAAGATGGTTATCCTTCCTACATGTGGATTTTTATATCTACAGCAGTTAAAATATGTGCAAGTAATTTAAAACGATCTGTTCAACTCTTGTAAAACGACAGGAAATTCAGTTTTAAAGATCGGACAGAGTGATAATAATGCACTATAGGATACGTCTCTAGTATCTAGCTAAAAATTACCAGGGTGCTTGCAATTTAAATCTGTGTAGTTTTGATACGATTATTTTCTGTTCACTTTGTTTTGATGTTTTTGAGTTGTTAAATTGGTTTCTGCTCAGGTGACTTAATGAGTCTCCGTTGTGTGACCGCCCGTGTCCAGCCCCTTGTGGTAAAAGGATAATTGGTTAGGAAGTTGAGCATCAAAAATAGATTTAATGCTTGCTACTTGTCCATGGCCATGGACTATAGTATACTATGGAAGCATAACCTATGCCTAGCCTATCCATCTTGTTGGATTTAGAGATGATGATGAGGGAAGGGATCAGAGTTCATCAATCATATCATACGATCCAAATAGGTGGGCATTTTCATTTTATAAAAAGAAGAAAATTCTTGAACCAGGGCAGGGACGGACTGAGAGAAGAATCAGGGAATCAACCATCCATGATCTAAAGAAAAACCAAATCTTTCAAACCACAACCAAGAACTAAATACAAATTGGGGATATAAAATTTTATATGTGTAATTTATACGTATGTACGAGTACTTAAATCAGGGAACAATTTTGCTATTCTACTACTAAAATACAATTGAATTGCAAATTTTTTTAGCAAAGAAATCCGCGAATCATAAAAACCATTGTTAAAATAAAGATCTTCCTTATCATAAGAAAATATTGAAGATTCAAATTAAAAATTTTCACCAGAGAGATTCTGTCGGACATTGGCATTGGGTTCAACCAAATTAATTTTCCCAGCCTAGGATTTTCTAATGAAACAAAAGCCGCCCAAGATTTCTCTAGTTGTCAAAGGGGTGGTCCAATCCAGGTGTGATTATTTGCGCCCGCGCTTCCCGCCTCCTAATCGTTGTGGATTAAGCGGCGTTAAAGGGTTTTTGCGTAGCTTGGTTGATGAGAAATGTAAAAGGGGTAAAAGAAAGAAAGATCTCTCTGCCTTTGCCTGTGCCTGCCTTTGCGTTTGTCTCAAGTGGGGAAGTTTTGGGATGGATGGATGATAAAAGTCCGAGGCCGCTGGAGTTGCCTCCTGATTTCATTTCAGTCTCTACACAGGGCGACACGACTCGACTCCCGAATCTTCTCCTGGTTAAAACCTATCCGGGCATTTTCCTCCGGCGGCTAGCTACCACGCTGCTGCTGCTCCTCTCCAGAGACCACACGTTCTTAACATCCTCAAATGAACACTTTTCACACGTTCTCATCTCACCTTTCTTCCTCTTGTTCTAACTCAACATCATCACTCCACTCCACTCCTGTCCTCACCTACTACTTCAAACTCAAAATCAAAAGTGAACGTTTCTGATTTTATTCCTTTAAAAAGTATAAAAAACTTGAATCTCGTGAATTGCTCCATGTAAATTTAATTGTGAACACGTAACACGTGGCGTGAGTCTGCTCAGAACTTGTCAAAAGTTCACTCGTTTTAATCTCAACCAAAGACTATTAACAAATATTCCTCATTGCTCACTACTTGGGTATAGTTCACCCACTTGAAATGGTAAGCTCAGTTCTAAATTTTGTTTTATATGGGGTAAATGTATAAAAATCAAGGCAAAACTCAGAACTTTATGACACACAAGAAAAAATTAAGAAAGTTTGATTGATCGTGTCAATTTTCACTTTGCTTTTGGTATGACAAAAAACTATTTCTCAAAATATTACAAACTTTTTATAGATTAATGAAATGTTTCAACCCGCGGTCGAAAGTGAGGTCAAAATCCGCGGTTACCCTGCTTTTATTACCTGGCAAACCCTCACATCTCCCACAAAGGTCAGTTTTGGTCAATATTGATATAAATTGATATGAACACAAGAAATCAGTCAACTTCACAAAACTATACTAGTGCACAGGAAACTTGGCACGTCTTTGATTTTGAATGTTTTGCCAAGAAAATTTGTCCACAATCCTTTCAAGTTCAGAACGTGCATTTTCCGGGTTTCTCTTAGCCTCGTAACCTTCATTCAGTCCACACAATTGACTTTCTTTCATTAATTATTTGAGTTTTGATGAGGAAAATGATAGCGTCGTAAATTCACATTCATTTGGCAAAATGCGCATTTGATTTGATACGTTTTTGAATAAATGTCCTTGTCTTGTCGTGGCTAAAAGTAAGTACCTGTTGTTAGTTCGTTTGTAGTGCAAAAATAAGAAATATAGTAGGTACGAGACGACGGCTACGAATTCTGTACCTGTTACATAAATAATGACGGGAGTTGCAGACTTTGCCGTTTTAAAAAAAAGCAACATCTATATATCCTTAAATCATCTTGAAAGAGCAAACTTTTCTGAGCTAGAGCAGCAGTAGCAGTAGTTTTGTGTTTCTATTAGTAGTATTTCTATATCTACTAGTTTTTAGCTGTAGCTGCTAGGACTAGGACCCATTCCACTTGCTGCTAGTTTGAGGATAAGGCGGGTATATATATTTTCCCGGCCTTCTTTCGAAAGAAGAGAAAGATTTTGGGAGTGTGAAGGGGCTAAATTTAGAATTTGACTTGTGTAATGTGTCCTGTCTCTGCACAAGGAAAATCTGCACAAGGCTACTTCTACATTTATTGCACATTGCTTGCTTACTACTCTGTATCTTCTTCCATGCCCATGTTTTTCTACATACGACGCTTTGAATAATGGGAAATGAGTTTTTTTTCTTCCCTCTTCTTCTTCTTCTTCACAGTTAAATCTTGTGTGCTTGTGGATGTAATGTAGTGGCACACTAGGGCTAGTGACAGTAGTAGTAGTAGTAGTGAAAATATTCGGTTTATTCCCGAGTTTGAGAAGAGAAGAGTGAGTCCAGGTCCTTTTTCTTATTATGTACTTACAACCTTTGACGTCGTATAAACGGAACAGATGAATTTCAATGAGGAAGACATAGCAGGCAAAACCCCGGGCTTGCTTGCTTGCTTCTTTTTCCCCTTCTTCCGTTCTTTTGCAAATTCATTCTATTCATGTGCTTGTGCCCTTCTCTAATAGCCTAATACATCTATCCAATCAAGTTATTTTGTCTTTATTTTTGCAACCTCCCTCAGTGTTTATTTATCTGAAGGACTTGTCTTTTGATTTGTACGTTCACATTGCAATTTAACATAACGTAACGTAACTCATCCTAAATCCAAATCTGAAGGCTTGGCTCTAGCTCTAGCTGAGAGTCAATTTTGCTAAAGCTAATAAAATTTAATCCGATGTTAATTCAAGGCAAAGAACTTAACCTGAAAATTTAGCATTACCATAAAATATGCAAAATTCTATTTTTTTAAATTGGCAATGTTATGCAATAATAATTAGTCATTGGTCATCCATTCATTTGCCATATGAAAGAAAGTACCTGTTTTGTTTTGGTGATACGGACCGAGCGGATGTTTACATTTTTACTTTTTCAATGCCAGTCTTACTCCGGCAGAGCGGCAGGTGGGCAAATCTTGTACATACGTTGTGCAAACTGCTATGCCTGTTTTTTTTTCCAGCAAGCAAGATATGACATTAGGTGTGATCATATCAAATTACAATTCCATTTCCAACATAACTTTGTGATTGCTAATAAATATGAGGTAAAAGGTTGGTTTGGCAACTCTTGAATGAAATGTGGTAAATAAAGTCAAGGTAATTTAGATGAGTTCAGGTGCCGCTTGTGATGCTGTTGCGTTTAGATGGAATATTTATGCTACCTATAAAATACGGAAAATAAGTTCTAGAATAAAGCGTTCGGCCTATAAGGAAAAACTTGAACTATGCGATAACTTTTTCGATTTGATGATGTCTGGGGCTAATGAAGACTTTGGGCTAAAAACTTTTGGTTTTATATAAGAATCCATATCCATGATTTTCCAAAACTTTGCATAAATGAGCTCTGGCTGAGTCCCTTAATTTTCGACAGGAGGTAGATTAGTAAAATAATGTTTAGGATGCGGAGAGAATTGAAAGGATTCGGAGGTTCATGCACTGCAAACACATGGGAAAACGCTTCCAGAATTTCAAATAGTGAAAGTTGACTTTCGAAAAAACTGGTTCGGTTGTTTTGGGATGATTTTCACGCACTGGCTCTGGGTTCAAGCAGCTCAGCCCAGACACACCCCATGGACTGAGGGCGACTGAGCTCTAGTTTTGGTAATAAGTAGTTGTTTGATTTATTGATTCTAGGATGAGTTTCATCCATTCATTGAAGCTTTGTTGCCCTATGTCAAGGCCTTCTCATACACTTGGTTCAATCTCCAAGCTGCAAAACGAAAATACTTTAAGAAACATGAGAAGCGAATGTCTCTGGAGGAAGAAAGGAGATGCAAGGAAGAACTTCAGGTAAAAACTTGTTTTCAATTTTATATCTATACAAATAAAAACAAAAATTTCGAACCTATTACTAATTTTTTGAAATTATGAACAAACACGTCTACATTTCCTGTGCGTATGCATTTCATTTACATGACAGTTTCTATGATTAATGTCCAATTTGTTGAATATTGTATTAAGATAATGAGTTCAAAAGTGGTTCACACTTGCTCGCTCATTCCTAAAGTTTGGTTAAGACGTTAAAGGATTAAGATGGGCTTTCGGTTTCGTGAGATTATCTTGACCAAGGATCTTATTCCGATGAAATATGAGTCCTTCCTTCCTGTGCTTGCGCCCAACCCTGATGCTGCAACAAAACTCAAATGTCAGACTCTCCACTAGTAATAAAATTTGATAATTAGCCACCTCGATCAAGGCAGAAGAACATTAGTCATACTTCTGCACCTTGTTTTCGGTTATTACCATTCATTCTTTTAAAACACAAGAACATTACATTACATGCGATCCTATTGCAACAGGAACAAGAAGATAAACAATAATTTTTTTTTCATCCTTCCATACAATGTATAAAAAAATTGTACGTGCGTACGTAAGTGTAGTAGTAGCAATGCGATAGAGTAAAAGTATTTGAAAATTGAGTCAGGCTTAATTCCCATCTCTCCGTCTCCGTAGTACCGGTCTATCCTGTTCTGAGTTCTTTTTCCTTTCTTCAATTTTTTGATTGTTAGTTTATTACCACCAAAATGTAAGGAGGAGAGAAGAGAGTGTGGCATGAACGGAATACAAAAATTAATGGAGTTGATTCAGTCAAACGATTAATATTTCTTGTACCCATATTTTCTATGCAGGGCAGCAGTCAACATTTAAATCAAAAAATGATGAGTTGAGCTCAGCTTGTTAACTTTGTAATTCATGAAGACTAAAACTGAACTGATTTCCTCAGATTAATATAAATGCTATTAACCTGAACCAGTTGGTTTGTTCTTGATGCATATGTTATGTTTCCTATTAAAATTAATTGAAGCCCTAGGGCATGTCAAATTGATCAGGAGGCTATGTGACACCTTTTTATGAAATTATTTTATGTATTTGGGCTATAAACTTCAAAATTACTAGAATTTAGGCATTTTCATTACAATTTCAGTGGCAGACTCTCCAAAATCTTGCAAAAAACTGCAATTTGACCTCATCAGAATTTTCCCAAAAGGCAATGAAAAGAATTCCAGACAGTAGTTAAATTTTTCTGGCATTAGCCAAAAGGCGGCAAACCACTCAAACGAATTTGCCATGCTAAATTAGGTTTAGAAGAATGCACTAACTAGCCATAACTTTTTTGTTCTTATTTTGCTCCAGCATTTATAATTGCAAGCTGGAGCTTAGCTCCGCTCAGCTCAACTCCGCCTCCTCATCCTGCTTCCTTGCTATTTGACTTTGACGACTGCTCTAATTTTTTTTTACGCGACTGGATGAGTTTGACTAGTCCTTAATGCTCAAGTAGTACAAAGCTAGTCCCAGTTGTCAAAGTAACTTGAGTTTTTTATTTTTACGAGTTGCACCTGGTGTAGTTAAGTCGGAGTACATGGGAAATATATATTTTGCAATTTGCTCTCGTCAAGAAGGTTATATAAAATAGTCGTACGTAGGCTTTTAATAGAATAAGAGCCAAGAGGATTATTCATGGGCTTTTACGAAGTTACGTTACGTTACATACGCACTCCGTCCCAAGATACCCGCCTTATGTGTGCACAGCACGGGTAGCGTCAGGCTCCCGCATTTTTTTCTCCCCGGGATTTTGTTTCGGCACTCGACAGTCTCGTGGAAATCACAAACACGAGGAAGACAGCTCCGAGTTTTATGCATTAGCAGAAGCAGACTCAGCAAAATTATTTGCAATTGACAACCAGCTACTGAAAAAAAGTCATACGAGCGCCATCTAGTTATATATGGTGAAAACATGTAATATTTTTTGAAAATTTATACTATAAATTTCATGTCTATATTTTTAGACATAAATTTAAAAAATTTGAGGTATTATTGGAAGCAATAATCCAAATGTAGTCGTAATGTTCTAGTTCCACACATATATGCGCGTATGCATGGATGAATATTTCGTACTCGTTGATGATAATGGATTTTTGAGCGGGTTGGAAGGAGAAATCGTAGTTTAGTTTGTATATTTTGGCATTGGTTCCATTCCCAGGGAATGAATTGCACGTTGCTGCTGCATTGTCCCGTGCCGTGTAGATTTCACTTTAGTTGGGAGTTGTGAATAACCCAAGTGAAAAGTGAGTTGATAGAAAGTACATTTGTTGGGGCCAGGCAGGCAGAGCCCAGCAAAGCAAAGTATGAAGAAGTGAAATGGTGAGACGTTTGTGAAATTGAAATGGGGGATGGGATATATGTGTTTGCTGGTTGTTGTGATGATGGGGACCAAGACTCAGAATTAGCACCATATTACTTTTCCAATAACATAAGAGCCTCAGATAAGAGTCGTGGAAGGCATTTAGCTACTCCCATGGATCAAGATAGGAAAAGTTTGAGGATGCAGGGAAAGCAAAACATCCCATAAACATCCCTCGCTCTGAGTTAAACACAGACACAGACATAGACAGAACTTGGGACTTTCCCCATCCCTCCCGTCCCTTGCTAAATAAATGAAATCGTCTTTAACTGAAAAAGGAAAGAAAAAAACACCTTCTCTGATTCTTTTTTACATTCACATACATATTTATGATCTATTTCCATGAGTGAGAATGGGAAATGGAAAGTAGTAGTAATTCTAAATTCGGGTAAAGGAAAGCTGGTATATGACTCGATGATAATAACTGTAGTTAGTGGGAAGATGGGACCGCGGTGGTATTTGGTATTTATTTAGGATAAAACGAATCGTCTTGTCCGTCCACCCACCCCGCCGAGCCGCCCGCCCATGAACGACACAGTTCTCCCAACTAAATTGATGCAATTCACAAACCATGTTAGTTTGTGGAGAAGAAAGAACCAGAGCTATATACGACGTTGGATGGGCAAAATGAGGATAGAATCCTCGTAACCCGACCATTCCTTTTTTCTCAGCAAGCATTATATTTTTTGCAACTCAAATCCTAGCCTAGGTAGTAGTAGCCGCCAGACTTTGGATAACATAGACAGTAGTGTACACAGTACTACACATGGGAGATAATATTAGTGCCGTAGTTAAGGAAGGAAGGAAGGAAGCGGAGATTCATGGTCGGGTTAGTATTTGAAAGTATATTATAAAGGAAAGACGACGAGGGCTGAAATGTTATGCATCCTTGTAATGGAGGAACAGTAGTAGTAGTAGTAGTAGTAGTTCCTATTTATGATGTCTTTGAGGGAACGATTCCAGTCGACTTATTGCATTCTTCTCCCGGTTTTCTAACTATAACTCCCGGAAAAGACAAAGTTTCATCTTTGATTCCAATCTTGTCACCAGGATTTATAATACACTTCCCATTCCAGTCGATCCTCCTTCCTTCTTTCCCTTTTGTCCATGCATGCATGCATAATATAATAACATGTACATTTAGTATGTACAACGACTCACTACTAGACCCGCCGCATCCCATCGGCTATCATTTTCGGGCGGCTCTGTTTCTTACTGCCCGGGTTACAGGTTAGTCACATTATTCCTTCCAGCCGCAGAACAAATGTTTCAGGGATTTTGGGGTTCCATGTATACATAATGTGAATGGAAACGAATGTAATGTAAGGAAAAGATGCCATAACAATTGCATGCTTAACTTGCACTCCGTTTCCCAGAGTCATGCATCTTCTTCTTCTTCTTTTCTCCAGTCTCTCTCGGTAAATGTCTTTTTTTATCCAGCGGACCGTTCCATCCATAGCATGGCATGGCAAGCCTTGGCGTTTCAGTTACCTAAGACGACGACGACGAAGAAGAAGAAATCAGACGTCCTAGCTAGTCGCTGTTATGTTGTCGCTCGGCTTTTGCTTACTATCTAAAAGATCTTAGGCGCGACGGCGGGAGCGGGACACTTTTGCTAGCTTCTTGCCTTTTAATACGCTGTACCCATTAAACCCAACCCAACGGGCAGCTCTTTGTCAAAGTATTCATGAATTTATATGTGAAGGAAATGGGTCAAATAAGCCATAGGAAATTTCCAACTAATTTTTTTCTTAATTGGTTAATTAATCAAGCGATTCTGAATTTCAATCAGGTCATTGACATGAAAATATTCCCTAGCATAGCTGGTAATTAAATTGATTGGATAAAACGAGCACACGAGTTTGGAAGAATAAAGCATTTGGAGTGCAATGATCCGAATTTTGTAAGGTTTCCAAATCCAAATCCAATTCCCATAGCACTGAATTTTCACCTGCATTAGCTCTATTGTTGTGAATGGAATGAATCCTTAAAAAAGTAATATTGAGTCCCATCTTCCGAAACTAGTAATGAGCTCTTTGGCCAAAGGAAATAGGAAATGATGGGGATGTGAATGCTAGAAGCGTTTTCAATTGAAAATCTAGTCTTTTTCTCACAAAGAGTCGAAGACTGCTAGCCATGATCTAAAATTGTCCTGGCTAGACGTAGCAAGTAGCAGGGCTTTAGTGAGGCTATTAAGTCACTCAGAATTTCGCCGTTAACCTTTTAAGGAGCTAGTGCTACTGCTGGGTGGGATTGAGATTTGAAACGGGTGTTGACGAGGGGAAGTTAGATGGACAGTTAAACAAGGCTGGCGGTTAGCCCGAAATCTGGTCCTGGTCGAAATTTACTACTTGAGCAGATGGACATGTAGTTCCCATATCTGTGGTTACCCGTGCTCCGTCGTAGTTCGTAAATCACCTCAAACTCCCTACCTTAATCAGCATCAATTGCTTGAGAATTGGACCATTGACACGCCTTCCTTCAGAGGAGGAATGAAGGATTTTCATTTTGAACAATTCCATAAATCTGAGCCTCCTGTCCAATGTCCACTCATTGGATAGGATCATGGGGCAATTGGTTTGCTAGCTGACCACTCCACTGATTTTCGTCTATTTTGCAAAGCTTGTGTCAGAACCTGAATGTAATGTGGGAGGGCAGAGGAGATTAAGTCAGCAGTTCCACAAATAGCTGCGACAATAGAATGAAAAGTCTCCCTTGTGGATTATCCGCTATTCAAACGAGATTTAATCCTCCTAACAAAAAGGTTAACTCACAAGTCACCACCACCATTGTCACGCCCTCCTTCATCAAATGTCCGAAACCAAAAATTTACGACTTGTTTTCGACAAGGCAAGGAAAATTTTATCAAGGGTTTCAATTCAAAATGTCTGCCCAATGGGAATGTCTAAACTATTCCATCAATTAGTTTAATTTGTAAATAAACTCAACATGTTACGAGTGGAATAAAATATACATAAATTCTCTAATTTCAGGTTTATTTAAATTTGCACTAGTGTGGTCCGTGTCCTCTAATCCTTCAAAATGAGATTTTATAAATGATATGGTGACAAGTTGGGTCAAGTCAACTTTCCCCTCTCCACTTTTCCTTCAATATTGAGATAAACGGTTCAATTTTTTTATTAGTCAAGGCTTTTCCATCCAAGGCTTGGTTTTAATAATTTGTTACGGCGGCGAGAGTGTGGGCTCTTGAGAAGATTTGTCCTAAAAGAGTAGTAGGGCTAGGCAGTGAGGCTAAGTAGTTTAGTCTGGGTTCCACCACTTTACTTACAGGGAGGAAGAAGAGTTGGAGGACATAATTGTGAGAATATTGTAAAAAATGGCCTGTCATGAGCAGCATTAGCAGGCGTGACGCCCATCTCAGTTCATGAATGCTTTATTCAAGGGAGGTTGATGTCTTCGATGAAGCACCAAGCATGAACTCCATACCCGGGTAATAAGGGAAAACTCTTGACTTCGTTAGTTCTGGAGAAAATAAGTAGTCCTTGTGCTGGTGCTTTTTGGAATAGAAGAAGAAGAAGAAGAGAGTTGAAAGCTCAATAAACTATGGAGAGTAGTTTGTATAAGAGTGGGTGGGTAAAATTTCTTCTTCCCTGCCTGAGAATCAAATAGACCACTGGAATTTTTTTTCTGGAATAAGAAGGGAAGACCCATGGGATAATTAAAATGCAATTTGAAGGATTTAAAACCTATAGAGGTGTCGAAGAAATTAACACATGACCTTAGGGCCACACCCACTCCAAAGGCTTTTGCTTGAACACAAACTTTTTACTCAATGAACCCCTGAAAGTGGACAAAAGTTATTTGAACCTGGCATTGGCTCTTTTCCATTCACTTTGAATCTTTGAACCTCTTTTGTTTCAACTCAATTCTATCGGAATTTTGAAGAAAGCATTTCATAAAATAATAATGAATCGAATGGGTTGGTCCCTAAGAAAGCCAATGACAATTTTATAATTTATTGGCACTGGTCTTTTTGTTTTAGAATGAAAAGATGGAAGTTAAGCAAAAATGGGCATCCCGTCTCCTGGGGAAATTGAGAAAAGACATAACACAAGAATGTCGGGAGGATTACCTGACTGGCATTGGCTCTTTTCCATTCACATTGAATCTTTGAACCTCTTTTGTTTCAACTCAATTCTATCAGAATTCTGAAGAAAGATTCATTTCATAAAATAATTATGAATGGAATGGGTTGGCCCCTAAGAAAGTCAATGAGAATTTTATAATTTATTGGCACTTTCACAAATTTTGATTGTATTTTGGCCCTGGCCTTTTTGTTTTAGAATGAAAAGATGGAAGTTAAGCAAAAATGGGCATCCCGTCTCCTGGGGAAATTGAGAAAAGACATAACACAAGAATGTCGGGAGGATTTTGTATTGTCCATCACTGGGAAGAAACCTGCCATGTGCGTGCTGTCAAATCCGGACCAAAAAGGAAAAATGAGACGAATTGATTGTCTTCGCCAAGCAGACAAGGTAACAAATTATTTTTACTTTTAATTAAAATCATTTAAGGTTAGTCAGGGTTGATTAGGTTTTTGTGTTATGATATCCGGAAGGCTTAAGCTAGGGTTATGTCTTCTGCCTGTTCTGTGGTTCGGTAACGTAACCAAAGTCGGATTCGTTGGACCAAAAGTGAAGTGGATTCAGGAGGGGAAAACCTCGTAATGTTAATTGGGCGTGAAACGGAGTTTTTTGGTGAATCTCCTTGAAAGATGAAAGAGGAAAGTGGGGTGGAAGTCTGAGTGGCATCCCACGGTAAGGCAAAGCAAGGCACGCCAGAGTCAGACTTTTTCCTGAATATATCCATATTGCATTTCACCAGATCACACACACGTAGTACATCCTTGACTGTTTTTTTATATTTTCTTCCATACAATCACCCAATCATTTTCTCCTCATCGTAAAAAATCCCAATTTGATGAGCTAAAAATTTGAAAGATCATCATGGGCGGAGTCGTAAAGTTTTTAATCTGGTAGGGTGAAGAAGAAACTCAAAATTAAAGCCTATGCCTGCCTGTTCATAAAATCCTGGCCAGCTAGCATCCAATAAACGATTAACCTAGATTCCATTTTAGAACTCAGACATTTTCTAATAAACTCACTTAGGATGTAAAAAAACAAGGAGGGAGACCAAAAAAATAGTTTTTTGGACAAGGACACCGAATCGCACACACGACAAAAGGGCAAAGGATCGGAGAGTAGTAGTAGTCGAAGATCGTACAAGAAAAAAGAGCTAAGGAATGGGGAATGATACCACTTGTGTTCTGAGAGAAAAAAATCCGCACTTATTTTAGTCAGTTTCTGTTCCTTTTTTTTTGACAGAATGGAGCTCTTATGCCTAGTAGAAGTAGTTTATGCAGGATCGTCGTTGTAGTCTTTTCCCATTCTGTCCCTGGGAAAGAGATTCGTGGTTGAGATCTATGACGTACTTACACATCTTACTACATACTTCAATCCCGCCCTAAGAGTGCTGACCTAGCTTTGTTGTCAATGTCTATTCCATCCTTCTATGTGTTTCTTTTTCTTTTTTTCGGAAACACAAAAATATTTTGTAGGATTTCTCTTCTCTCTCTTTTGTTTTTATTTATTGAGCTTCTTCTATCCTCTCTCTGCCCCTCTATAGCGCATACAATTTCTCAGCTTATTTAAGAAAGTGTCAAATTTATTTATTCAATTGGAGAGATAGGCAAGGCATGGGACTTTCTTTGGGCTTAGGGCTAGGGCAATAAGGCTTTTCCTATTGTAAACAATTTTATTTCCTCTTCATATAATTTTCCTACTAAAATCCTGTAGTGTCGCTCTTGTATTCATTGAGGTTAGGCAGGCGGCCATCAGTAGCAATAACAAATCTCAAAGGTGTGAAACAATTAGTAAATAATATTAACAATGCTACTGCAAAAAAGGACGAGATTTGCTTAATTGCATTATATAGTGTATTGTGCGAGTGCACATGATTTGAGACAAAACTGCATTTTATTGTAGGTTTGTGATACACACATGCATGCATAGCTGAAGAGTTAATGTGGATTGGATTGTCTTTGGCCATTATAAATGCAGAAATACATGCTTGGTCAGTTGGATAAATTTTATGACTCCGTCATGTCCCGAACTAACCCTTGCATCCGGGTTTAACGTTGACGTACTTACTTACTACTCGTGTCGTAGAATTCAGGAAGAACGAGAATATAATTCTTCCACTGTCTCACTCAACCTATTAAAATTTAATTTATTCAAAAAACATAATTTATAAGAAGTTTGACCATTGTTGACAAAATTTTTGTTTATTTTGGATTGTATTGCAGGTATGGAGACTAGACTTGGTCATGGTGATTTTATTCAAGGCAATACCTTTGGAAAGTACGGATGGAGAAAGACTGGAGAAATCTCCTGAATGCCTCCACCCTGGCCTTTGCGTCAACCCGTACCACATAAACGTTTCCGTCCGAGAGTTGGATTTGTATTTGGCCAATTTCATCAACAGTCATGGTAAGTCCAGCTAAAATATTTAGTATTCAAACCATTTCTCGTCACTCATAAAAAAACAAATAAAATAAACTAGTGTCAGGCAATTCATTTTGAGTTTTGAATCATTGGTACAAAAAATTGTACATTTTATTTATATTATGATAAACCGGACGGACACGAATATTTTCTTTGATCAAATATTTTATATAAAAATGGAATTGTATTGACCAAGTTGGGAAAAACTGATCTGCCTATGACTTAGGCAGGCGTACGTCTGTTTTCCTCCTTGAAATGTTTTTGGACACCCTGGAGTGACTTAATGTTGAGGAATGATAGATATGAGATAGAGACAGGAAGGAAGTTGAATCTGAGAGAGGCAAGGTGCAATTGTTTCTTCTTCACACTCTCAACAAAAAGAAAGAAATTCTGTATAGGCCAAACTCACCCTCCTTGGAAAAGTTTGCGATTGCGGGTAAAAGTCGCCAGATCACCGGCGGCGGGTTTTCTCCTTTTGCTTGAGTCCGTCACGCTCTGTCCTTTTACCAACCCATGATTTATCAACCCCAATCTTTCTTGTCCGAAACACCCAAAAACTCAACTAATTTATCAAACTGAAATATGAGACAAAATATTGTCAAACTCACTTTTAAATGAAAAGTTTTGAAGAAAATATGCAAAGAATGAGTGTAAAATCTTGTACCGGATTTTCTTTTGGCAAAGATTTGCTAATTAATCACAATCCTTTGTTTATTTTTTTTCTAGATATCCTCAGCGGCATGTGCGACAATAATAATGAAAAAGAAGAGGAACGAGGATTGAAGGGTAAGTACCGACTCCATTTGGCACTGTGTGTCAGTGCGTGCTTTTATTTTCAACTTTTGTTTTGGCTTGGTTCAAATTAAAATCCTTTTTCAATCCTATAAATCACTCGCTCAGTTTCCTCTCACCTCTTAGAAATTGAAATAATTATCACCTTATTTAAGTGAATGCTAGCTGCTAGCTGGTGCTCTTTGCCAATAATGCAAAACAGTAGAGCTGGTTGAGAAAATCCCAGAAAACAAGTAACAAGTCAAGTTGACATGGATTATTAGAATACAAGATCCTTTTGTTTTCTCTTGTGATTAAGCAGAAAGGGTTTATCAGTGTGATTAGTTTCTAAGAAATTAACACGAGACACTCACATACATTTGTTCCTCATTTATCTTTCTTTCCACTTCACATCCTTCTACGTACTTGACTCCTAATGACTTACTTAGTTAATTGAATCAGAATCAGAGAAAATGTACAAATACATAAAGGGGATGGGGGACTAAATTTTAGCTACACTAGGGAGAAAGTCAAAGTTGTACAACTACTCGTACATGCATGACACTTGTTTTATTTTAGCCGGGAAATTAATTTGTATTTTATGTTTGTCCTACCTAATGTGTCATCCCGGGAGCGAGCAGACTGGAGCCGAGCCTAAGAGAAATTAGCTCTAAACTCGACTGCATAAATATTTCTTAATTTAAAGTGCATTAGACACTACAAAAGTTTTTGCAGAAAACCCCATGCAAAAAGGTCAAAGTGCATTGTGCTAAATTCTCATTTTTATATAAACTTTTAAAACTTTTACTTTCTGCCGGCTATTAGCATTTGAAGTCCTAATCACACAAAGTTTGTAAAATCGGAGCAATCAGTTGGACCAATTGTAAGTGTCCTGATAAGATGACTTTCTCAATATTTCTTTCCCTGCCTGTGTTGAAATCAGGACGAGGAATCAAAGAAACCATCTCGTTGTCTGTCTGGATTTCACACTCTAGATCCAATCCATATCCGCACAACTCTGGCTGACACATATTCCCTCTCCCCTTAATTCATGACTTTGGTTCCCCTCCCCCAAAACTAAACTGTGGAATTTATTTCTTTGACTTCGGATGAGATTTTGGAGCGTTGGGGATGAAGTGTAAATGGTTTATGTCCCTAGAGGCGAATCTTTAGCTGGTGAGCACTTGAGGGTATTCCAGTCATTAGATTTTGCTGACACGACTGAGCGTGTAAATTGTCATCACTGAAGATAAGAGGGATGTGGATGTGTGTTTGATAACATAACATTGCCATTGGCCAGCCAAAGCCAAAGTCCTTGATGAAAATCTTATGCCTCTTCAACCCCTAATCTTGTCCTTCCCTCTAGTTTAAGTTGAATTGAGTTCCTTAAGGTCTGTCTAAAGGAAGAGATGAAGATAATAAGGAAGATAAAAAAAGCTAAGACTAAGGGCTGGCTAAGATTTGGACCTGGCTGGGCGTGGGAATTGGTTTTGGTGGGAAGTGTCGATAGATAATAGTTCTTTAGTAGGGTAGTTCATTCTAGCCACTCCCTGCCGTTGGGGCCTTCAAAAAAGTCAAAGAAAAAGCTCAGCAACCCGCACGGCTGACATTACGGACTGATCTATTGGTTCGTAAATCTACTCAACTCCAACATCCCAGAGGCTTCTCAGAATCTACTAACGCCAACGCTAAGAACGTAATGCAAAGGGAACCCGGTCCTACCATCCATGAAAAGTCCAAGACGTACGTTAGTTTAAGACTTTCAGCAGTAGCAGCTAATCTCACTCACGCCCGATCAAAGCATCCTTAGCTTCTTGGACGACTTACTTTGTTTTCCAGAAAAAATAGCAAAAAAACAAACAATCTAAATACACCGGACATGGGACATGTGTATAAAAGCTTCAGATCTTAGAACTTTCCTTGAATTTTTGCACAGTGGAGGCTGAGCCTGATATTTTCTTAAGGATTCACAAGAAAATTTGTTGAATTGGTTGAAATAGACGAGTAGTTCAAATATTCTTAGGCAGGAGCTTGGCTTGGGTAAATGAGCTAGTTTTGGAGTCCTGTTTTCTAAACTGGATTACCATTTGAAGGATTTGAGAAAAGACGTAGAGAGAAGTTGAGGTTGTTTAAAAGGAGATTTGAGGAAGCTTGAGGATAGAAAACTACTATCACTACTTTACTACTTATTTTATGTTCTAACGATAAGTGAGTCCGGAGAATGCAAATTCAAATGGTAATGAGTGTGTGAATGGGGAGAGGAGAATTTGCATGGAAAACTACTAGGCCCTGCCAAAGACCTGCACAAACTTAAGACTCAACTACGGAATTTATGTCATCAGATCTTGGAAAGATTACCACACCCTTTCTGATCACGTAGTTAGTATTTTCTTCCTTCTTTCCTCACCACTCGCCTACTTTACACCTCAACCCTTTTGGCTTTACAGACGCTTCTTTTCCCCTTCTACTACTTTTACTTAATCCTATCTGTACGGGCGGACGGACAAACTGGAAGGGGTCTTAAAATCTACCTTACGATTACAACCATATTGACATACACATCTTTAGTTAGATCCATATCACCCCATGTATGAAGGGTCCTTCACAATTTCAACTTTCATTTTCCCCTTCGTTAGAATTTTCTTGTTCATTTTAGCTTAAGATGTAAAATATAATTTTGAAAGTAAGAAAAATGATCACATAGACTCAAAAATTTGATATGGGACAGATATTAGTCATTTTTGTGAAGATTTTTACCCGGGTCACCCTGTATTACATATGGTTGAACTGGTATAAGTCACAAACCAAGGAAAATGTAGGAAGTCAATTCTTTGATATTCATGTCAAGGATGCATGTGGCATAGAGCGTCCGTCCGTTGGTTGGTTTTTCTGGAAAGACTCTTTGGGTTTCCTTTCCTTCCGTAAGGTTAAGCCTATTCCTTTTATTATCCAACTTGATTTGGTAAGAAGGAAAAGGATTCAGATTCACACCGGGGTTCACACTCATCTCATCTCATCGGATCCGTCCCACACGTTTTGATGTCTCTATTATTATTGCATTGGGTTTGCCTAACCATTGCATTGCATCCTTGACATCTGCTCCCCTCAATGTAGTAAAACTCAAAAAGTGGTTCCGTAATATTCGACACAAGGTGAAATTCATTCATTCATATGCTTCATGCATCCAGTCCCCTATGGTCGCAGGTCAAACGAACGAACCCCCATGAATAAATTCCATCATCATTCACATGAATTTTATTCATAAACTGGCTTAAACTTGAGGAGGGGTGGACAAGTCAGGGCAGGAAGAGAAAGTCGAATGACTTTCACCATATAATCCAGGGCAGTAGTACTAGGACTCTCGGTATTTTCAACCAAAGCTTTTGCTTTTGCTTTTATAGCTTCGAATTCCAATGTCTAATGTTATGCAGACATAACATGGATGCTAGGAGCTGCTATCATGACTTGACACCTAACCCCGCCCAATCCTGGATGACTGGATTGGACATGAGCGCGGGAAACATGATTTAGCGCTCATTCATTCATACACGCCGGGGAAGAATTTATGAGACGCTTTCTCCGATCCTATCGAGAACCAAAGTGGTGACACCTCAACAAGTACTTCTTGTCTATAATGTTATTTACGTCCTCACTCCGCCCTAAACGTATTTTTCTTCCAGCATAAAGTTACGTTACATTACGCCACACATTTCTCTGGAAAATAGATGCAACCAACTGTATTTATAAAATACCCCCTAATACTCAAAATTTCTAGAAGGAATTGTGGAAAATTGAGCTTTTAGTTTCTTGAGTTGAATTTGAACCGCACATTTTGATTTAAACCATCATGAATGGTATCCGGTCTAGACGATTCGGTGGTTATAGCTACAGCTCTTTTATCCATGTGAGTAGTGGACATAGGTTTTGAGGATTTTGAATAACAATGTCTTCCTTCTTCCACGGTCCAATGCTGGTTAACTGTTTTGTGAAAAACTCGTAAATTGTGCTGGGGTAGACGACTCGGGTGGTTTCCTCCTTTGCTCCCCCGTAAGCACCGGAAGAGAAGAATCGGAGGAAGCGATGAGACATTTGAGTGTGGATCCTAGAAACAGGAGAAATTACCATGATGATGGAACTAGAGAGAAAGGAAGAGATGGGCTAAGGCTAATGCTAAGGCAAGGCAGTTGTGAGTGAGTATAAGAGGAGAAAACCTATTTGTATTCAGACAGTTTGCAACTCATTAATGAAATTTGCCGTCTGCTTTTAGGGAAGTCTTAATTATCCCCAGCTCCTTCGACTGTCTTCTTTCCCCATTTAACACCAACCACCACCGCAGCATAGCCTACCGTATTTCTAAGATTCTTATCTTAATTCCTTAGCTGGTGAAATTCACTAAACCTAGTCTAATAGGAAAATTTGCAGGAACAGATCGGGAAAACTTCGAATTTTACAACTTATACAGGGCTAAAATTTAAAATATATTTTTTTCCTTCCAGGCATTTGTAAATTTGTGAAGTTTTAAGAAGAGAAGAGAGGAGCGGAAAGTGTAGGTTGTAGATTATGGAGGAAAATGTAAGGATATAGGGGAGGGGAGGTCAGGCGATACTCCATAAAAAAGCCAAGGAAAGGCTAGGAGAGTAAGTGAGATAGTTTATTGTCTTAGGAGAGGAAGAAAGGAAACCTAGAGTCGTTTCAGTTTCTCCTTCACCGCCGCTCGGAAGGAACTTTGAAAGAAAAAAAAAGAAACGAAACTAGAGGTTCGTTTCTAAAACGAGATTTTGATCGGTTTAGAAATGAAATGAGGAGGATGGTTAGATGGGTCACGGATTCACGAAGGGGTCCATCCTGTGTCCGAACACGCAATCCAATGCTAGACTTTGGACAGTTGAACCTGCATAAATTTCATGTCCAATGATCCGATGTTCCCGGTTTGTTGAGCAACGGTCAAGCAAGTAGCGTCTAGTCAGCTAGCTAGTGTAGTGGTGGTCATTTCGACCCGTCTGGTGCCTGTACTTGCTCAAAATATTGTTGCTATTGCTATTCGGATCAAGTATCTTTCAACTGCACCCGTTTTCCCTTGAATTTTGTTCAAATGGACATGGGAACCCATTTGAGACGACCTTATGATTACCTTCTTCCTCAATAACCGAGTGATGAAATTGCTGTAGGAAAGAAAACAACTCACCCGAGGAGTGCAACATTGCAATTGTCATTCCCACGTTCAACGCACTTGTCAACTTGGTTGGAGTCGTAATGCTCACGTGTGCAAAACATTTCCTTTGTATCCATTACATTACATGACGACGTTCTTATGAAAAAGTTTACATGTGTAGGGTGCGTACACACGTACGTTGAGAAGAATTTTCTTAAAAGTAGTCTGGTCTGGATGTTGAATTTGAATGTGGTGAAAGGCCGTGTGCTGAGAATGGATGAAGTTGTACATTCATCCCGAAAGGAAAAAAGGGGGATGACATATTACCCGGACCCGGGTAACGTAAAACGTGGAGTACTTGTCTTAATACTCGTGTAATGTTCAAAACAGCTGTCCTGAATTCTAAGATTTAACACTAGTGCAGTGTCTTGTTCAAAATTTAAATTTACTACGCACATGCATTTTATTTTGGTCACCTTAATTGAAATAAAATATTAAATACGCTGTGAATTGAATTGCTTTCACTTCGACTACCTTCCTAAGACTTTTCCATGCACTTTAGTTCTAATCTACTACACAGAGTTTGGATTTATGGTAAAGGTCGCCCATGGAACATATCACCCGACTAAACAGTTTCATCCTTTCATGAAATTTTCTTTCACTCCCACTTATTGTGCTCTATTTGTTCCTACTGTCACTTGTACTCTACAGTTTTCTTTTTTTTCTTTCTCTTCAATCTTACAAAGAGCAGGAAGGAAATGCGAGTGGATTTCCTCAAGGGAGATTCAACATTTCCCAATTCAAGTCAGAGTAGTTTAACCTTGGCATTCAGTTTTGGTATTTGGTCCATATGCATATGTAACATACCAAATTCCCAAAATTTCAAATATGATCAGATATTGAACGTGCGTACGTACGTAACGTAACGTAAGAATCAAATACGACCGAACTTTATCCCCTTCCGCCGAAGCAATTACGCAAGTTGTCTAAATGGTGTGACAATGAATCGCCGATTTTATCGTTGTTTTAAAGCTCAGGAGGAACAAGATGGTTTTTTGGAAGGCTACGCTATGGCTATACTCTTCCTTTTTTTATTATCTCTCATTTAGTTTTATGTTCGTAATTAATTCCTTTAGAGGAAGGAGGAGTTAATGGGGATGTAAGCGTGTGGCAATTGTGGCTGGAGCTCCATTAGTAGAACACTCAAAACAGTCGTTACCAACTCAACGACTTACCTCCGCTTTAGTTGCATATTTGAAACTTAGTCCAACTAAACGTCTAACGTGTGTAGCCTAGTCTTAAGCCAAGTAGCCAACTAACTTACCTCAAGTCAAGTCCATTCACCCTCTTTCTTTTCTAACGCTTCAAATTTACATGATGTGTCTCATGCATAAAAACGAGGAGTGGATATCCTCATAATAATTAGACTTTTAATTTGCTTTCTCCTCGCGTTCGGCTATAAAGTCAAAAATAAAAAAATTACTTCCTGGGTAAATTCATTATACTATCATTATATCGTTGTGAAATTTTTATTCAAAACTTGGTTGAATTTTTTATGTACAAGACCAGATAGGAAATATTTTCATAGGGTGGGGATCCTCATAATAATTAGACTTTTAATTTGCTTTCTCCTCGCGTTCGGCTATAAAGTCAAAAATAAAAAAATTACTTCCTGGGTAAATTCATTATACTTATTATATCGTTGTGAAATTTTTATTCAAAACTTGGTTGAATTTTTCATGTACAAGACCAGATAGGAAATATTTCCATAGGGTGGGGTACGACCTGATCGTCATAAACGTAAACGCTGAAATTTAGTAAGAGAGTTTGAATCTGTTGCTAATGGTTTAGACACGGAAACGGAGCGGAACCAGGATGATTTGTTTCTTGAACTAGCTTTTGAGGATGAAGGAGGAAACGGATCACATTTCATTGGATTCCTTTCCCCACTACAACTGACTTAACCTTACTAGGCGACCAAAACGTTCTTCTTCTTCTTCTTCTTCTTAAGTAGTGTGTATAATAAATGGGAGACTGTGAAGTTGAATAGGTAGGTGGTCCGATTCAGGGCTTTTGCTTGAGACTCTCAAATGTTCGACGTTAGATGTAAGTATGGATGAGCAATCTATTTGAGATTTCTGGATTTATTGGTGATATTTAGCAGCGGCGGCAGTAGCAGTAGCAGTGGCTGTAGAGTCAAAAGAGAGAAGTGCTGCTTGGGTTTGATACCCCGTTTTCCACGGGCGTTTCTTTTTTTTTTGGAAAATATAAGGAATCGTCCTAAGAAAAAGACCTATCCAGTTGTAAATTATTCTTACAAGCAGCAGTACTGTAAACCATAGAGTAGTCCTAGTGGGTCGCCGCAGCTTTTCTCTTCCTCATATGACAGACGATAGTGGTCGTCCGTCTTTAGTAAATGGGTGCAAGGCTTGGGAATGGGGAAAGCACAAGGGAGGATTCGAGGGTGCGACCCACAGTTTCAGTTCGTGTCGAGTCTCTTGCCCAAAATTCAAATTTTTACCCAAACTAAAAATCGAATTTGATATGATTCTAATTTTAAACCTCCTCTATAAACAAAAATTTGCAGAAATCTAAACTAAATTTCTAGTATCAGAAAATCAATTAAGAAAGGATTTTTTCTAAGCTGAGTCACTTGAGTTTATTTTGTTCAATTCCCTTGTGAGGATCCTCATAAGAAGAGACAGGGTTTGTTTCTGAGGAGATTCAACGGGAGTATCAAGGCCCCAAAGAACTTGTCATCAATTCAGTTCCAACACTACCAAAAAACCACTCTTGTCAACATATAAAACCAAGAGGAGTCTCAGTCCATACAGCAGCTAGAGCTGTAGCCGCCGTAGGAGCGCCAACAAGATAACGGGGAGCAATTGAGGATGACTCGGATAGTCCTTAGTCGGCAATTCCTCCAAGAGCCTTTTCCCCACAGAATATTATGTATGAGCCAGGACCCAGCTAGGATTTCTTTCATTCTTTCTTCACCTTAAAAAGATACGGAGGGGCGATACAGGACGGGTAAAACAATTTCTACCCGCCTGCCTGCCTGCCTGCCTGTCCATCTGTCTGTCTTCCTTTTCCGCTCACTTTCCAGCTGAGTGGGCCTAGGATTTTCTTCCTATTCATTCACACGGGGGTGCTTGCTTTCTCCTGACTTTCACCCTTTAGCCTACCTTACCTACCCAGCAGATAGATGTCAATTTCGAATGTGAGACCCATTGTGACTAAATCCGCGGGCATCAGGGAATTGAGAGTGACGAGAGAGTTGGGTGAACATTTATTGAATTGTTGATTTGGAACTTGCCTTCCTTTTTGCTGCTTTTGTATGTTTTGTATTTGTGCTTTTTGCTCTGCTTTATAGCAATTGGAATGAATTGACTAATGAAATATGGGGAATTTTCTTTTTCTTTCGACAGGGTATGCTCACAATCCGTACAACGGAGTCATATGCAATGACACTATTCTGGCCACAGGAGTCTTTTCCTCAAAGGAACTCTGGCGACTCTCCAAAGGTGACTCAATTTTTTTTTCCTTTGGGATTTACTCTTCCGGCTTAGCCTTTACAATACCACATATTACCTTAATAAATCCTGATACCCTCCCATGTATGTATAAACTAAGTAATTCATTCAATTCATCTCGTTTCGATATTTATGAGAATTCATGTATAAAACATAAATTTTGAGGAAAAGGGGAAAATATTTTTGCACAAGTGCTTTTGCGAATACGCAGAATAATTGTTGAGAGAGAAAATAGATCTAAAAAAAGTTAGAATAGATAGTTAATATTTTGTGGAAGCATTAATTTTGGGCTTAGGATTGCTAGAATTCTTAGTAGGATATTTTGTACACATTAATAGATATTAGAGAAAGCAGAGACGTGCATTTGGTTGGTTGGTTGGTTTGTTTACATTGGTGAAAAGAAGTGAAGGAAGTGAGGGGAAGGAAGATAGGGCCGTGTAGTATGTGTGTGGCGTGGCATGGAGTAATTTCATGATATCATCAGAAGCTTTTATGGTCTGTTGTATATGCATTGGGAGACTAAATGTTGTGTGCAAGAATTGATGACAAATGGTGTCTCCTTTACTAGCCATTTAACTAAGCAGTTTTAGGCTTTTGGGAGAACAAGGCTTTGTCCCTGTGGTTTTCCACCACTCCGGGAGGTAGTTGACGAGTTCTTCGGGTCATAACTCTGACCCTTTTCATCACATTGCATAGGACTAGGACTTTGTATCGATTCCTATCATTTTATCCAATCTTGTCCTACAATCTCAGCCACACATACACATGCATCATTCCAATCTGGGCATGGATATGGAATTGTGTACTATTGTCTATATTCCTTCCAAATTTATTCTAATGGAATGTTCCGGACGGGAGAAACTACTACGCTCTGCTTTTATTCTCTTTTTACTTTGGGAAATGAGTTTTTCTGATCTGCGAGTTTTAATCACCCACTTTGGCAGCTCCTATATACCCATCGTCATTATTTTATAAAGTAATTGGACAAATATTCTTATTTTATTACCCAACGGCGACTGCCTCAAAAAGTTTACCTGACCTCTAGCCCCTGAGTTAGCCTATGGCCCTGGCCCTGGCCTGGCCTGGTCCTTGGGTTCGGCTGATTTGAAATTCAGATTTTCTCTTTTTTCGTTACTTATTCTTCCATGGGCCGCCGCCGACGTTGACAACTCTATCGTACGTACGTACGTACATAGATTTTCCTAATGCCATGGAATGCATAGAAAAGTGGATTAGACGATTTTTTTCTCGCTTTCTCTGTCTTTCTCTTAAGTATTTGCTCTTGGAAGAGTTGAGTTTGAGTAAGTAATGCAAAAGTTGGTTGGTCCGTCGGTCGGTCGGTTGGTTGTTCCCATTCCTTGTGCTCTGGTGGAATGAAATGTGATGTTTAGAGAGATGAGAGAGAAATTTCATAAGCTGGTGTGATTTGTAGCCTTTAGTCATAGACAAAAGGGAAAATTCGGCGGCCGTTAGCCTCAGTACTTGTGCTTGTGCTCAGGCCACCGAAAAACCATATACTCCCATGGATTCTTTTATGGCTGTCCTATGGAAATCCAAATGTTCAAGGAACCGAAAAGGAGCCGCCGCGCCGTGTTAGCGTTACTTGCACTCAACAACTACACATACATTTTCTTCAGACTCAGATCTACGTACGTTACGTACATGTTCACTTTCACCCTCTTTCTTTCTTTTCTTCCAACCCCAACCAAAACTCAAGAGCGCCCGTCCCATTTCATTTCCTCAGTCCAACCTCATTTTTAATCAGATTGTCTTCGATCCTCTCTTTCTTCTAGTTTTGTCTTCTCCTCTGCATCTCAAGCTCTAACCATCCTCTCCTTTCAATGGATATCTGTCCCGGATTAACCAACAACTCTTAATTTAATGAATTGAGTGAGTGACTGATCCTTTTCCTTCCCAAGTCTTCTTTAATAAAACTAAGAAAGAGGGGAAACCTGGAATTAGCAAATTACGTACTAGAAACACAAATTATTTGCTCAATTAATGAAAAACTCGGAACGATTTGGGAAAACATTTCTTAGTTTTGTCTAATTTGATCAAAATGTACCATGTTTTGGTCAGTTAGTTTAACCTGGAAAATTTTCTGTAGTCTTGGGAGTAAAAAAAAATGTGAGTAAAAGTCAAGTCTTGTAGGATGTACGATGTGGTTAGAGGAATGGAACGAGGGCATAAAATAAGAATGGGGAAAGCGCACAACGTGCTCACCTCGTAATTCTCCCTCTTTTTCTACATTCCTAAAGACGAAGATGACACAAGATGCATTTTAGTGCTGGAATGACACATACACACTCCATTCCATTCCAACCCGAGGAGGAACCACTAAACTTCCACTTTGTCTTTTTCCTCCGACCGAACATGAAATGTTGGTCTAATGCAATGCAATGCAACTCGTACGCCTAGTCTTCGACGCATTTGATATTTCACTTTTGTTACATCTTTGATTGGTTCGAAGGGTAGGCAAGGTATGAAATGGAAGAATATTGGGATACGAAAAAAATATCTTTTCTCCCGATCAGCCAATAACCCATTCAAAGACAGATATTGGAATCCTCTCAAGCTTTATCGCCCTTTTCCTTCCATTCATGTACAGAGGAAAACCGAGGGATCAGGTATGAGGGAATAAAATAAGAAAGCAAAAGTACATGTGCAGAAATTGAAACCCCAAATCCAAATCCATCTAGTGGGTATAGTTTAGCAGCAAGCATTAGTGAAAAATTTAGTTGTTAGTTGACCTTAAATTTTAAGAGCTAGTCTATATTCTCGGCTGGTTTGAATGCAGCATCCATTGTTCAAGGTCCCAATGGAATTCAGTCCACAATCAAACTCGAGAATCCAAACAACTATTATTGCACCAGCTATACACCTCCAGGTCCTGATCATTCGGTACTTTTGGGCTCTGGTGCCTATAGTAAGTCATTTTTATTAATTAGTCGTTAGTGCATTCGCCTAGCTAAAAGCCTAAAAATATTAATTTTCAGGTCCACTTCCACTACCAATCCCACGAAGTCTGCCTAGCCCAACGACAGAGCATCGGAATAAGAGAAGAAGGCCAAGTTCAGAGGAAGATCCCTTGGACGTTGGGAGTGGACGTGACAAGGGGAATGAAGTGGCTTACTATGGTCAGAGTCCTGCATCATTAGCCAGTCAAACAAGTTGGCACTCTGATGTTGACCACGGTAAGGGCTACTACCGGTCAAAATAGTTTAATAAAAAATGCATGGATTTCTTAGTTTTGCTTTCTATTGTGTTGTCAAACTATTTGTGCTACTAGAATTTGTTTTTGTTACTGATTGCATTTGTCCTTAGTAGGACTGCATGCCAGGTACATGGGAAACCACAATAATACAAATCATAGTCAAAGTCATCATCATTCCAACTCTTCCACACATCATCACCATGGTCATCATCACCAGTCTCATGGGAAACCAATCTCAATTAATTCAGACTTGGTCATGAAATCCACGGGTAGAGTCACTAATTCCACAAATAGTCAGATAAATCACAGCTCAACAGGGCGTACACCTCTGGGGCTCACCATAAGGCAACCTGGTACGTAAGGTCCAACCCGGATGAAATGAAAAATACTTAAACACAAAAAAAAATTATAATCGCAAAATGTTGCATGGTTTGCTTTATCTTTTTGTCTGCTTAAATTGATGTGTCTGTGTTTTTTAATTTTCAATTTGTGTGTTTTTGTTAACTTTTTTGTTCCATGACCAGTGATTCTATAGTGTCGTACTGAGAAATGTACTCTGTGGGATTAACTACATTAATTGTAATTATATTTAGGCTTGAGTCAACACACAACGGTGACAACGCTGGGTCCGAGCTCTCTGACAGGCGGAAGTAGTGGAAGTTCTTATTACCACACGGAACATGACCATCACGGAAGCCCAGCCAAATACCATGAGAATGGCCATGACACTTTTTCTGATTTTGTGACTTTGGTCTGCCAAGAGGCCCAGGGCACTGGTGCTCAGGTGAATTATACATACTAATTAGACCTTAAGTATGAAATTAATTATTAATTGTGATTTCTTTTGCTTATAGGGTGGGAATATTCGAGTGAATAGCAAATTGTCTGCATACTACAGCAGTTCAATGCTTCCACCACCACCACCTCCATCAGGCCCAATGGCTCGCCCAGTAACAATCATTCGATCCACAGACATGAGTGGATCATCTGGAATTGGCTCATCACCACCAGCCTCTAACACTCCACCTCTGTCAGGGAGTGAGTCCAACAATGGACCTAGAGAATCACGTGGATCACTGAGCCCAACTTCTCAAGGCGTGGATCCAACCCCATCTTCAAGATCCTCCTTCTCTGTATCTAGAGATTATTCTCTCAGCCATCTTCATTCACAATCATCTGGACAAGTAAGAAAATAAATAACATTTGAAGTTTTTTAATACATTATATTAAATATGCATTTTTTGCAGTTATTCAACTACAGCAACATAAACTCTGTGAGTGGGTTATCATCAGGGGTGATCAGTCCAACGAATCTCAGTTTATTCTCATCCAGCGGAGGTTCTGGGTCAAGGAATTCTGGAGTGAGGTCAAATCCATTGCCCAGATGGAACACTGGGCCATTTATTAGTTTGGATGAGAACATTGACTACGCAATGGTCTCACCCCTTATGCCAGGCCCAGCAGAGCCCAACACTGCCACTCTGATTGATGATGGTAAATTTTGTAGTTTGCAAAAGTAAACTCGCTTTGGACACAATTTTGCTTGTACAAAATTTTAATTTGCTGGGGGATTACATTTTTGAGTTGTAACTGGACTAACGCCGTCGCTGTGTGTGTGTGAATGTGTGTGTGCCTTTCTCATCCTGTTGAAATTAAATCATGTTGAAAAACAAAAAAAAACCATGAATAATTTATACAGCTTGATTTAATCTGAGTTCCAACTTAATTTCAGCCGCTGTAACCGCACGACCTTCTCTTAAAACAAAAGTGTAAGTCTCCACAGTTGAATCTGATTTATTTTTTTTTCTTTTATTTGTTATTTACAAAATTCTGAACTGTATTCTTGACTCATTGACAAATGGAATGACTTGTGTGTGTGCATTATTTTAATTTTGATACTAAAATACAATCTTCATTTAATTGCACTTGAAATTATTACGTACAATTAACTAATATCTGTGAGTTTGTATTTTTTTATACGGGGATTTACAGGAATCTGGATATTTTAAATTTTCCAACATAAATCGACAAAAAAAATTGGACTTTTCGGGTCATCTTTGGAATTATTTTGAATTTTCTAATCGTTCCTTAAATTGTATGATTTGCAGAGAGATACTTCAGTGTGGTTGTGCATGGGAGTGATGGACTAGACGGGTCTAATGGGGGGAGTTGTCATTCTGGGGGTCAAACATCTCCCTCCCCTGTCCACCAGCAGCAACAACAACAACAACCGTCAACCCCACCTAGAATATCGTCCACACCTAACGGAACGTCCACGACCGTCGTTAATTCTTCCGCCCCAACCCAAAAAACATAGTCCTTCGTTTTTCCCCATCTCCTGTCCTGTCCTTAAAACCTAAACTCAAAAGTCCCATACAAATAAAAAAAACAACTACGAGCTAGATTCTCCAGCAACTATTAATCTTATATTCTACGAATTAACAAAGTTAATTAATTAGATTACTAGCTTTAGAATCTTTAGAAAGAATTTCTCTACAATTAGTTAAAACTCAATTCCGTACCAAGAAGGAAACGACAGCAATATGAAGCAACTACGACGAGATGACAATTAATTACAAATAGGGAAATGTATAAATTAATTAGTTAGGACGAATTTTAAGGTGTGCATCGAACTAATACAACCTCCAATCTAATTCCAGTCAATTTGGCCTGATCATGATTTTTTTGCTAAGCATCAAAATGAATAGCATTCAGATGCTTAGTTTTGGAGAAACTTGAGCGGCCTAGGTGTATTTCTTAATTGGCCAAATAATTTTAATCATGGTTTATGCCACCTGTGCAATGTAAGGAGAATGGACTTTTGCAATGCAATATTTTCTGTTGAACAAAGCAATACTAAACTAACCATGGCTCAAATTAATGGTAAACTCGGGAGGAAAGACCAGCAAGCAAACTGAGATTGAGATTGTAAAAAACGCGAGTCATTTCTTGAGAAGAGGAAAAACTTAAACTAACATGCAAATCCAATGCAAGCATTTTGAGTTTATGCTCTTCCACTTTAAGGTGTGAAAATGCCAAGAGCTTTAATTGAAACTAAACCAAATCAAAAATCCTAATAGTGAGATTTGATAATTTTGAAGAAGTCATGAGGTGACACGAAAGCAATAAAATTTGGAAACGAACTTGGACAAGTACTACTACTATGTGTGTGGAATTTGCGACCTGTAAAGCAAGAGTCAGCTAAGCTAGGCTTTTTCAACTTCATTATTGTAATTTTTTTGTTTCTTTTTTTTGATTAAATCACAGGATGGAAACTTATTGTGATAGAATCTAGTTTTGATAAAGATTTAAAGGGGACTTTAGGCAAACAAACAAACAAATGAAAAATCCAAATAGGAATTTACTCTAATACATTTTGAAACAATTCGTTTCATTTCATCCATCAATTCTCTTGTCGTAGGATTAATGCAAAAAGTAATAATGCAACGAATTGTAAATTAATTTAAGTTTAGTTGTTTACCATTTTTTTGTGACAAATTATTTGTCATTTTAAAGGGAGAAGATTTTTGCGCTTGGCTTCTAAGAAGAGCTTTGGATTCGATTGAAAGTGTTCATTTATAATTTTTGCAAGAAGAAAAAACAAATGGAATTTAATCGCTGCTACAAAATAATGTAAATGTCGGCCAGAGTAAATGATAAATTCCATGGAATTGATGCAAAGGCAATAAAGACTTAGTTTTTTTTTTGCAAATTAATAAATCTCTCTGTGCCAAAAATTCTTAAAGGGCGAATTTGAATTTTCTTCCTGTATTTGATTTGATTTTGAGTAGATGATCGTAGAAGTAGTAGAATTGAATTGAGACATTGGGAAGGGAAAAATTGGATAAGTCTGATGAGAGGTTTTTCTTTCCCCTTTAGGTACAAATGAACGAACTATGTACATTTTAAAACTTAGGCATTCTTAGGGCTAGTATTTATAAATCATTGAGTTTGATTAATATTAATTCTTATTATTATTATAAAAACAAACTGGGTAGCAGGATTACTCACAAGAATTTTGAAATTTTATTGAGTTTTATTGTGTTATGGGAAAAATGGCTGTGCAAATAATTGCAATAATGCGGGGAACAGGTAAAAACAAAACAAGTTGGTTGGTTGTGACAAGAATCCAGTAAATTTTTTATGGAATTGAATCAGAAAGACGGTAGAATTTTGAAAAGTTTGAAATTTTGCCTAAGAACAAATGTAAAAAACAACAAGGGATGAATTAGCAGGATTCAAATGTGATCTTGAGGAGTCAAAAAAAAGGCAACCGAGTGAAGAAAGTGTTGAGATTTCTTGTGCAAAATACTGAAAGAGAAGGAGAGTTAGAGTTTGCAAAAAACAATTTACTTAAGTACTCTCTGGTCAGTTAAATGTTATTAATTATTAATATTTCAACTCCTAGTGCAATTAAAATGCAAGGTTTCTTTTCAATTCTTGTGTGATACGTAAACTCAGCGCCCGAGTAGGAAATGAATTTTTATGGAATTGAATCAGAAAGACGGTAGAATTTTAAAAAGTTTAAAATTTTGCCTAAGAACAAATGTAAAAAACAACAAGGGATGAATTGGCAGGATTCAAATGTGATCTTGAGGAGTCAAAAAAAAGGCAACCGAGTGAAAAAAGTGTTGAGATTTCTTGTGTAAAATACTGGAAGAGAAGGAGAGTTAGAGTTTGCAAAAAAAACAAACAATTTACTTAAGTACTCTCTGGTCAGTTAAATTTTATTAATTATTAATATTTCAACTCCTAGTGCAATTAAAATGCAAGGTTTCTTTTCAATTCTTGTGTGATACGTAAACTCAGCGCCCGAGTAGGAAATGAAAAGGAAAAAGGAATTCGTGATTAATTTTCAAAATTAAAACATTTTAGGTTTTAGCTAATTTGTAATCTCATCCAAAAATTTAGAACAATCCTTGTTTTTCCTACTTTTGATTCTTCCGTATCACTTTTTGTAAAATTTCTCGATTCTTTAAATTATGGGAGGGCGTGATACATTGAAATTTGACCGGAGCGGTGCTAATGCTGCTAATCTTATTGAGTGATTTTAAATTTGACAAAAAATGGTGAAATTGTAACTGGATTGAGTGCTACTACACATTTTTAGTCATTTGATTTAATTTATTATAATTATTTACTTACTAGCTCCCACATTGTTGTTATTTGACTGTTTTCTTTATTACTATGATTATTACCCTCCTCCCTATTGCGTTGTTTTACCCTACTGTTATGCTCCAACCTACTAGATACAAAAATCTACACCTCTTTAATACTATGATTATTAGTAATTCCTTCTTCTTATTATTATTAGTCACTAAAATCAATTTAAATTGAGACAAAGTTTATGTATTTATTTGTTTGGAGAATAGAATCATAGCATTTAAAAATTGGACTCATTTTTGTGTTATTTTTCAGCATGTGTTTTTTTGCATTCATTTATTTTCATATCACAACAATACTAATTTATATTGATTGTCTCAATTTTCCCGGTATGGCTATCCAACCTACCCGAATTTATTTATTTGACGGAAAATTTTACACTATTACGCTTTCGTAGCTGCATCATACACATTTTAACATTCATTTTTTTTACCTCTGGACAAGAAACCAGTTGGGTTGACTTAAAACCAATTTAATCACTTGGATACTTTCCAAACATGTGCCAAATAATAGGAAATCGTAAAATAGCAATTGCTCAGTCAACACTTTTGCTGGTGCCTTCAACTATAGCATAAAACAAAACTTTACTTTGATTTCGTGAAAGAAACCACAGATCTGTCAATGCGGATCAGCTACTAAATATTTGATTCCTGGACTTAAGGAAATTCATTGATTTTGACGTAAAAACGCAAAATGAAAAATCACGCTTGTCTCATTCTCATATACAAAACCACATATAAGATTCTTAATTTTTTGGGGGAATTAAAACAAACTCAAGATATGACAAATGCTAAATGCAAAAAATTTAGCTGGGAATCTCCCGGCCCGATCTTTGACAGGGATTAAAACGTGTCACCTGCCTGTCAAATTACTATTATTTGATATATAATTTTAAAAAAAGAAGAAAAACTTGAAACTTTATAAATCAGAGAAACTTTAGACTAGGGTTATACATTAATTCATCTTGCTACGTACAATTAGTTCACAAGTCCACGAATCTTCGTCACTTGGGTGGTCTAGCCGTCTTTCTTGTTAAACTTTTTATACATTAGGATGTAAAAAGACTATAGAAAGAAATTTGTTAGACATGGAGATGAAGAGCTCATTGTTATTGAATTCTTTAGTCATTGTTGCTGTTGAATTTAGATTAGACTATAGCAGATATTTTCAGAGTCTTGAGATTGTGACGAAGAAAGAAAATAAGAGTTAAACCAGCCTTGTTATTCTCATGTTCAAATTGCATTTTATTTAGATTAGAAATAGAATGGAAAATAACACTCATAAATACAAGGCCATAATTTTTTAAGCGGAGATTTTAGAATGTATTAAATATGTGGATAGACAAAAACAATTTAGAATGTGCACTTAAAACCTAAAACTAAAAGTCTACAACAGAATGGGTCTAGTGTCTTTTCTCGTGTTGTGAATACGAGCACAAAATAATTTACAGTAGCATAGCATAGCACAGCTGGACTTAAATACAATCTAAACCAATTTTCAAAATGAACAACGATTCAAATGCCTAATTGTAGAATTCATATTTAAGCCCTCAAATCCTAACTAAATGACAAAATGGGATTATGAATCTTTAGCCCTGGGAAGTAAACAATAAAAAATATTCACATTTTTTATACTGTAGTTTAAGGTAATTTGAAATGGCCAAAATCCTTTACTACTTCTTTGTCTGTCGCTTTTTTCTTCTTGGAAGTTCTAGTGTCTTAATGACCTAAAAATCAATAGTCTAGCCTTACAAATATTAATTGATGTCCCTCATCGGCCTCTAAATTAGAGCCTAGACCGTATTCGGCCTCAACCCCTAATTAGCTAGTCTCATTAAAAATTGTCATTAAATAATACATTATTTAAGAAATTTGCCCAAAGTGCAACGAAAAACCTAATTAAGCAAAGTGCTCGTGACGTGATTAGCAAGGTAGCCTAGAGAATAATTAAAATATTCTATAGAAAATCACTTTGTGGAGTTGAAACGCCGCCGTACCGAGTGGAAGTTAGTCAAAGTTAATATTAAATTGAAGTGGTACAAAAGTATGGATGTGATATGAGATTAACTAATACTTAACAATTTAATTTAACTACAGGATGTGCAGGTAGTGCAATAATTAATCCCATTTAACATAATAATAATATTATAGCCTGCCTGCCTACCACACGGTTAAGGCTTAACTTTCTAGTCATCTTCCTGAATTTTATTCCTTGCATGTACAAAAAATAACTATAGTTTAGAACTACAAGGAAATTTCAGAGTGCTATTGATGCCAATTGTAAATGTAAAAAAAGTCGAAGGGTGAGTGAGAGCTATGTTACTAAAACTGCATTTTCTCTTCTTGCCAAATTTCTCAAAATGTGAAACAAAGAGATTTTTAACCAATTCGACACGTGAGTAAGCCATTTTAAAAATACATTGACATGGGAATTGTTAATTAGAGTTAATTTAGGAACGCTGCTGTTCTAACTAACTCGAATTCAAATTCAAATTGAGTTTAAACGTCGGAAGGTCAAAAGTGCACGCACATAGGTAGGATGGATACAAGTGTACGAGCTACGAGCCCAGTGCTATAATTGTAACTACATAATTAATGCATTCACTTTGTTAGAAAGATTAAACTAATTAATCCTAAGGGCTACTTCTATGATTGTGTGAAATATTAAAGTTTAAGCTAAATGAGGGCGACGAATGGGAAGCTCAATTAAGAGCAGGAACGTAATTATTGTAGTTTTGTTGGGTTTTTTTTGTTCCGATTCAGATACAAAAAAAGTTAATAAAGAAATTCTGAAAATATGATTATGTCCAAATTAGACCTTTCCAATTAAATTTGTAATTAAAACAGACCTCGAATCTCTTAGCGATTCTGAGTCGGCAATGTCTTCTGTCCGAGTCACTGGGATTCACACCCTCCTAACGTTGCTTGTAATTTATCTTTAAAAGAAATGGATAAGTCATCATTGCAGATAAATCTTCATCGGAAATGGCTTGGTCAAAATCCCCCTCATGCTGAATTCCAAAGTCCAATATGATCTTTGCTTCCTTATCAAGAGAATCACTTGGGAATTGCTGAATAAAATCGGTCAGGTTGAATACAGGAAATTGTATTTTTTTATCTTCGGTTGCAAACTTCTCATCAATAAAATCAAAGTCATTTTCATTTTCATTTGACACAGGGACAGCTTTTTCATTCTTGCCATTTTTTAAAAATCTTCCGAACAAACTGAGAGGCTGTGAAGTAGCTAAAATAACCTTGCGAAAGGCATCTGGAATTTTAACTTCAAGGATGGCTTCATTCACATTGATTAAATCCTCAGGGCTCAGTTCAAATTGAAACGCAACCTCACGTCCAATAATAAAATCGTTTGGGTTTTCTAAACAATTCCAGTATAATTTATCTGAAATTTAAATTAAGAAGTTGAAATTATTCAATTGCCAATTTAATCGCATAAAACATGGTACTAGCATATATAGTGCAGTGTAAACAAATTATAGTAAATGATAAATTATATAAGGAATAACTAGTGTATGTAGTTCAAATTTCAGATTACCTTCTACTTTGGACGTATAAAAGATTTGTTTGTTTGTGGTAGACATGATGTGACCAAATGAGTAAAATAGTGGTTGTGGTGTCAAATAAACCTATCCTTCGTTTAAAACAAAAAAAGAGGAAGCACGGTCGTCTCATGAGATACGAGTAAGTCATGTAGTCGTACCCCTTAGCTTAGATGAACAAACCATTTGGTTTAAACTTTAGAGTGAAGAAAAAGACAAGGAATACGGGGTAAAAATCAGAGACGAGCGAAGTGCTTTACATTCTCAGTAATTCCCTTGCAGTATAACATGGGCGACCATGGACACGAAATAATTAAGTCATGTTACAATAGCTGCCGAATTACTCAATTAAATTTGACTAAATTTCATAATTTTTTATAGTCAAAATATGATCGACTTGAACTCACGGCACATTTGAGATGAGCTTTGACTTGACTAATCCTTTCCGTCTGCTTGCTATAGTACTTTCACTTTGACTAAACTTGTACTATGCTCTAATTTCTTGTGTTTCGAATAGAATGAAATCAGTTTCCCATTACTAACCCCAGTTTCTTCCTTTTCTGATAGTGTTACTATGCATTGCTTGTCCACCACCCCCTTGATAGTACTTGCACTCTTGTTAGACTGTTTTTAGCGTAAACTTAATACAGCTTGTAAGAGTTTCCCTTTTACTTTGACAGGATTTTAAAGCACAGCGCAGAGAAATACCGCTAGTTTTTCTGTTTTATGAATAAATTCAATTTAGTATTCAGAATAAAGTTGAACATGTAGCAGGCAGAATTAAATGACATGATTCAATAAATTTAACTTTTATTCGAATCTGAAAGTATAATAGAGAATAAACTATACGTTAAACGCATAGAAATAAAAATAAGTTTTTATATTGAAACGAATTTTACACGCTAAAAGCTGGCTTTTACACATTTCTTGATATATACAAATTTACCTATAGTATTTATTTGCTTAAGGACAAAACGACCTCAATGAATAAGAACATTGTTATTAGTTTGTTAATTAACTATTTAAACGTTTCAAAGAGCTACTTAACTTCATTCTTGGAAAAATATATGGTTAAATTTTCTTTTTCAATTCAAAACGAGTCTAATCACTTAACTCTTAAAAACAGTAGGACGTACACATTTTATATTCATTACGGTTTAGTTTAAATCATTTGTATAAAGCTGCAGCGTATAATCGTAGATTTCTTATAGTTTTCAAAATATATCATTAAGTATATTCGGGACTTAATTTGACACGCGGTTGTAATAATTCCTGAGGTTGACCTGGCACATTTGTTTTAAGATTTTGCATAAGACAGCTGCAATGGAATTTACATTCATCAAATTACCTAAGACATTACTCCTGCCTCTGACTTTTTAATATTTAAACTTCCAACGGATTCCATTCAACTATATTTGGAGCACTGAAGTTAAAATGTCCAGTATTGTGGTTGAATATAGGATTCGGTGAAATTCCAATAAAGTGTTGTCTTATGTCCTGGCTGATGACACAAGGACCACTCTCATAGTAAGTTTCATTCTTACACTTGTCACATGAGCGTCGAATCACAAAGACCATCCATGCAAAATTTCGCTCTTCATAATTGTCGCTGCAAGCCGTTGCCATTTGGTCGTCGGAAATCACGAGCAAATTCTGTGATGTCAAACACAACTGCAGGGAAACCAATTGGGACTACTGATGAAGTGAGATGTGGGATATTATAGGTTATTTCCACATCGTCGTCATATGCAAATCTTCCAAACAGATGAAATCTTCGACTGTGGTCATGGTCTGGATGAGATAAGTCTCTGATCATCATGCTTGCATCAAGCTTCACTTTTAGTACAACTCTCCCCAGGTACAATAAATTATCATAGGGAATGTTAGCAAAAATACAAGTGAGCATCTCTTGTGTTCCTTCGACCTTGGAAATAACAGGACATTCTTAACAAATAGAGGACAAAATCCAAATTAAGACTAGACAAATTTAATAAATATTAAATGACCAAAGAAAAAACGTACCATCGATAGCTCTCATTTCGTAGAACTGTGTCAAATGATTTGCTTTCATTTTTTTCACACCCACTGAAGAAAGTTAGTTGGATTATATTGACTAGACTACTGGAGCAGAAGAAGGTCAAATTAAATGTCCCACGTGATGCCCCTGTTGTCCCTCACTCTAGTAGTTGGTCGTCAAATGTAGAGTAGAGTGCTATACGTACTTGACTTAGGATTTAAAAAAGGGCAGTGAAGTGAAAGGGTTGAAAGTTGAAACAATGCACAGAGAAATTCCTTACTTCTCTTCTAACCCCGTCCCGTCCCGTTAAAAGTGAACTCGGTCTAACATCCCCCAATAGTTTCTTTTCCTTAATTTACTATTTTCTCACTTTTTAATCTTTTTCACATGTTAGCTCAATTAGTTCACAAACTTTATAAAATATGCACTAGGGGAGAATTTTTATTAGGAATTTAATTCTAAATGTGTGTAATCTATCAACACTGAATACAAAGAATATATAATATAATACAAAAAGTATTAATTTTTTTCAGATTTTTTCAGAACACACACCCGGCTTTTCTTTAGAGGATCTCACCTTAAACTAGTAATAACAGTTTTTGAATTTCACAATTTGCTTAAAAATATGCTTGCATTTTTATATTCTATAAGGAAGGAAAGACTGGATTCGTTGTAGTTACATAATCTTTGCAAATATTCTAATTGATGATTTTCTGACTATATTATCTACTAAGCACTAAATTTTCCAATATCTTTTTCACATGTTAGCTCAATTAGTTCACAAACTTTCTAAAATAAGCACTAGGGGAGAATTTTTATTAGGAATTTAATTCTAAATGTGTGTAACCTATCAACACTGAATACAAAGAATATATAATATAATACAAAAAGTATTAATTTTTTTAGATTTTTTCAGAACACACGCCCGGCTTTTCTTTAGATCATCTCACCTTAAACTCTTAATAACAGTTTTTGAATTTCACAATTTGCTTAAAAATATGCATGCATTTTTATATTCTATAAGGAAGGAAAGACTGGATTCATTGTAGTTACATAATCTTTGCAAATATTCTAATTGATGATTTTCTGACTATATTATCTACTAAGCACTAAATTTTCCAATTAAAATAAACCAAAACTTAAAGTCAAAAGTCTTAGATGAAAATCCCAACCTTGATAATCATAGCTGCAACAATACTACAAAGTCAAATTCTGAATTTGGTCACCGAACTTTGTAAAGTCTCTTCAGTATCCTAGGACTGTTTTGTTCCTTCTGATTTTGAAGTGGGAGTTGAGTTGATGATCCATTTGAGTTGATTTATGGATTTTGCACCTGTCTTGCCCTGCAGCATGGCCTTATTCATTCGGCTCTTCAATGTAATGTTGTGGACCATAATATTGGATGCGTAAAGAGTTTTTTTCAATCAATTCAGTACGAACGCATGGCTCTCCTTGTTTCCATCTTTTGTCATTTTCCCCAAATATGGGGAAAATTTTCAGAGTAAAACGAGCAAGAACAACCCCATCGTGTGGACTCAAATTCTCAGTGCTAAAATCCTTGAAGAGTGATCCCACGTCCAAGAGAACACGACCTGATCCATAGACATAGCTGAATTCTTGTATGATTGGATATTGGGAAGACGGTATTTTGGGTTGTTTGCTCATCCATGTCATTGCCCCAGCGCATTGGACCCAGAAATGTTGATGGGGTGGAACAACATCGCTACTTGGCTCATAAATCATAATTTCAATAGAGACATCTGAAATATTTCCAAAAGCCACCGGTGGAATCATGAATAGTAAATATGTTGTAGATCTGTCAGTTGCACCCGGTTCGGGATCAAAGCCTGAAAAATTCAACAAGAATCTAATCCCAATCACCCAAAAATAAACATTTTGAAGACATAGAATAAGTTTCCTTCATTTTAAAAAATAATTTTGCATTATGACTACTTACTGAAAGCATCAGCGACAAAATCTTCACTCATGTTTGCAAAATAATTTTGCGATGACAACACTACTGCTATTGACTTTTATCGACTGACCTCTGATTGAAGTAATCAGTCAAGGATTGACACTGAATGTTTTATGAACATGAAAATGCCACTCAATCAGTTTGTAATTAAGTCACTTTGAGCAATTGAATTAATTTATTTTCTTTCAAGTACAAATCTCAAATTGTCACACTTTGAGCGATTGAATTTTTTCCATCGGCGTCCACTCTAAGCCCACGCAAAAAGAAAGGCCGGGCCAAGCCGGAAGCAAGGCAAGATTCGCACGATTTTAATTTGCACAGATAAACCCGCCTACCCACCATGAAGCTCGTTGGCAAAAATTGGTGCAATAATTAGCATTTCGCTATTTAAAAATTTTTTGTAATAACTATTTTTAAAGCTCATGTCTGAGATAAGTTTACATAGCAGTGTGAATGTGAATAGCCTTTTCCAAATATTGTACTACATGACAGCTCAAGTACAACTAATCCTTAACACTCAACCCTTACCTAAGCTTTGAGCTTAAGGGACCCCAACCCTGACTTTGTCGTTGTAGTAAAAAAAAAGTAAGAGTGAAAGTGGCCCAGCCGAAATATTTTACATGCACAGGAGTGCTTACATACTGTCGTATCTTCATATGCAAGAATGAATAAATACTTAAATCTACTCCATTTAACTTGGAATAACCGAATGGATCTAATTTATTATATTAAACTGAAAAAATGAGAATAAAATTTCTAATTGTAATTCAAATTCAACTCGGTACTCAGCTTATTAAGTCAGACAATATTTTCATTTTGTATAAATCCACTACACTGCATCAAAACATTAAAAAATGCAGATGTACTCTACATCTTCACTACACTGCAAAATGCAAATATGAATTTGCTTTAAAATCCATACGTCTTATTTATGGGAAATCTATGATACATTCATAAAATTAATTACTGTATGGTAATTTAATTACCTTGAATGTACTTTTAATTTCATATTAATTGGCACTCTAAATATTTAATTAGCAAAGGCAAAGGCAGTATCTTGTATCGGGTCAGGTATTAAAAACTTAACTTTGCTGACAATATTCCATTCCTTGTTTTAACTAGGGTTCTATTATTTACTTTACTCCGGTTGTATACATTTGGACAATTGTCATATCAATTATTTTAATTGGCAAGGTAATTGTACCAAATGCAAGGCCCAATTTATCCAGAGGTAAAGTTTCGAACAACCTGACTGACATTATACTCCATAGTTAAAACAGGCAATCCAAGCGGTTGTTTTACATAATTGCTGTCATTTTCCTCGCCGTATGTTTTGTACATCCTTGGCTCATTCATATCAAAGATAACGTTGACCAAACGCTGAGCATTGTAAAATTCTTCAGATGGGAATTCTTGAATAAACTTGGTCACGTTGAAAATGACTAGTCTCTTCCTCGGATACAAAATCTGGCTTTGAATTAATGAAATATTTGTCGTCTTGATTACAGAAGAGGAGTCCGCAAACTGGAATTTTCCAAACAGCAGAATCGGATTCGATGGTTCGNATAAACTTGGTCACGTTGAAAATGACTAGTCTCTTCCTCGGATACAAAATCTGGCTTTGAATTAATGAAATATTTGTCGTCTTGATTACAGAAGAGGAGTCCGCAAACTGGAATTTTCCAAACAGCAGAATCGGATTCGATGGTTCGGTTCCAGCTGGCCTTGGCTCAAATTGAACAATAAGCTCGGCGTTCTTCACATTACGTAGATTCTGTACTTCAGTTTTGTAGATGATCCTTGTTTCGAATCCAAGCTTTATTCGATTTCCAAGTCTAGTGGACAAATCTTGTTCTAAAGGAAATGAAATGAAAGAACAGTAATAATTAGCGTTAGTACTAGGGATCCCACCGGATCGTTTCGTTTCGGATTGAGGTGGAAACGGAAACGAGAATTTGGAAACGGAAAATTAACATTATACTTATGGACCGGACCGTTTCGGTTTCGTTTCGTTTCTTTTTTGGAAACGGTTCCATAAATTTGGAAACTGAAACGAAACGGAAAACTTGTAAACGGCAACGGGAACGGTCGTTTCGCTTCCGTTTCGCTTCGTTTCGGATAGATACGGAAACGGTGGGATCCGTAGTCAGTACATATAAAAAGTATTTGCAAGTCAAACACATAGAAAAATATGTGACAAAAATTACCTAAGACACGAGGACCAGTTAGACATTTTTGTTTTGGCAGCCTATCCTGGTTGGCCATTTTCGCAATATGAAGATAATTAGGCTGATGGACTAAAGTTGCACAAATCCAACTGCAAAAATATGTTTATTAATTTCGAAATTAGAATTCCTTAATTTTGTTTTGCATTCAATGTACATTTTTAAATTATTCCGAAACAACAATGGTATAGGGAATCCAAATTTGCAAGTCACTCACCACTTTCGAACTCTAATCACGATGAAGATGCAGATATTCAAATTTTAGTTTTTGTTTAAAAGCAAGGCCACAGAATTAACGGATGAGAATGCGAATGAGATCATTCTACCCCTACCTTGCCTTGCCAACACAAAGACAAGCAAAATTTTAGCTTGTGTTGCATTGATATATAATAAGAATTCAATTTTTGCCTTGTTAATTCTTCTATTTTATTTAATTTGAATTGATATTCTTTGCTGGAAACTACTTAATTTTCTTGCATGCATAAATGTGTCACTAAAAATACATTCTAAGCATAGCATTTCAGTCGTTAGCTTTTTCATCAGTTTTTTATTTCTATTCTTATATAATGAAGGGGAGAGGTTTTAGATTTTATTCTAACTAACTGAATACAGAAATGTCTTGAACAGAAATTTAGATTTGAAATACATGGAGATTCAAACAAGAATTGTGTAATTGATCGGCATCTTAAATTTTCCTGAGTACGATAATTAATTACGCTAATTCAGTTTTAATTTCTTGCTTTATTAATCATTTGTTTTCCTGATATGAAAATGAATTAAAAATACATCCCTAAACGGTAATTTGGGTAAAGTAAGGCGATACTTTCTATACAAAGGAATTTCGTGTCTACGTTTTTGGCAATCTCAAATAATCCAGGATGAATCTCCAATCCCAGTTTTGCTGGCATGGACCACACTCGTCAGCTTTTCTGGCTTCTCAGGATGCACAA
>WJEZ01000153.1:0-42183 GCA_009869925.1 Thalassaphorura encarpata
CCTTCCTCGCCTCATACTCTGAATCTGGCGTATCCTTAAGATAACATTTATTTTTAATTGAGTCCTGTGTTTGTGTGATTTCAATTAAAATTACCGATTAAATTCCCAGATAAATTTTCTGAGCTTATTTTCGAGAGATCCTTTGACTCATTTTGCCATTGCATTCGAACTGCAAATCAGAAAGACTGTAAATTGTCAATTTGTGAATAAAAAGCACTTGTGGCAAACGAATGAATAGAAGAGAATGCTTTCATGTATGTTGGAGAGGTTTTTAGATTCCTATGTAGTCTTTTCGGTAAGACGAATGGAATTAGACACTTGAAATGTCTGAAAAAGAGCTTCGTTATTTTGATGGAGAGGAGAGAGAAGCTCTCAGTCATTCACTTCATCATTCTGCAGTCAACTCACTCATCATCCTTGCCTACCATCTCCCCTCTTTTTAATTCAATCAGGAATGTTGGCCTGAGCTGAAACAATATGGATAGCCTGTGTTGAGTCTGAATTAGAAAGGTTTCTGGGAAGGAGACGGAGAAAGGGCCTTCGTCTCTTCCCTTGCTCTTCTCATGCCGTTTGCCCATCCATCCGTCCTGTCCTGTTGCACGCTTGGGAATTTGGAACGTGGAGAAAGGAGACAAAGTGAAGTGACTCATTCTATAATTTAGCTAGGGTGGTAGCCTGATCACAGTCAGAATCTAGTCAAGACGAGGTCATGCGTGATGCTATAAAGTTTATGATGATTAATTCTCGTTAAATTTTCCAAAAGCCTGAAAATTAATTAAATGGCTCAACATTTCATTTGTAGTATTTGTATTTTTCTCTGATGACTACGAAATATTATCTCAAGTTGGCACTAACCATTCCGAAAACTTAGTTCAACTTCTATGAAATCACAATGTGAGGAGAAGAAATTGGTGAAATTTGTAAAGAATTTGGGAGAAGGTATTCATTTCACAACTCAAAAGTATGATACGTAGGCATGTATATCTTTGTTTCTATATACGCTGAGAGGAAAAAGTTGGTCCAAGTTGTTAGTTTTAAAATTGCACCAGCCCTTGTTTGTCAAACAAGTTACAATTTATGTGGTGAAAGTAGCTGTAAGCTGGATTTATTGTGCTCAGGTGTACTTTCTTGGAATTTGAAATGAGGGGGAAGAAATTCCATGCGATTCCACTCACTAGTTAAAGTTCTTCCGTAAGCACTGATAGATAGAATAGGTTCTCACATTGGACAATGTATTATGGAAAGGATACGAACTGATTCGAAACGTTGCGTTACGGAAGTGAGAAGTCCTCTATTCCTTTTCATGATGAGATAAGTTAGACACAACTCGGCTCAAATGTTTAAGAAAATGTAATCTTGTGTTTACTTTGGCGCTCTCGTTGCCAAAATAATCCTTCGTTTCATTTCGAACTCAAATAAGAGAAGATGTGAAGTGAGGTAAAGGAAGAAGATAGTTTCCTCTCTTTCTTGTCCAAATCTTCATCATTCCAACCCAACCAAAACACTTATTGGTTTTGGCTTGGAGACTAAACTGGAGTTTGCAGTTGAGTTTCCGCCGGGAGTTTGGGTGGGTTATTGTTGTGTACAATTGAATGAGACAAAGTGTTGGGTTCATTTCTTCCTACTCCGTGGATATACTATGCTTGAGTTTCAAAGATCAATATTTGCATGTTTACTAAACTAATACGGGACTTTTGTATGCATATGAAAGCAGGGGTTGGCCAGCTTGAGTTGACTTGACTTGGCTTAGCGTGCTCCTCGTATCTTGTTCAAAGTTTGTAAACGTAGCTAGGTGGTGGTCGGACAGTAAGAGAAGGATGAAGGATTTTTCCGCAGGAAATTGATGTGAGGATATGGGAATGAAATAAGGGTGGGACGGAACGTCGGCTCCGGTAAATATATATGCCGCGATACTTTGCAACTTCCTCTCCTTTCCAACTTTTTCCAACCCATCTTCTTCCTGGCTTTATAAAATTCCACATTATTCATGATTGACATTTGCTAGCTCAGCATACAACCCAGATTCAAGTTTTGTATTTGCAACTTTTTTTGTCATTGCACTTTATGCAGGAATAAGAATGGTGCCTTACTTGTGTAATTTGTCGAACCCAAAACTTTTAAATAATCATTACATTAAATAGGATGGGGAAAGAATGTATTTGTAGTGGTTGAGGACCCTTCCAGTAATGCTGAATGCGCGTAATATCTCTCATGGCTTGACGTTGACACGCCCCCTGTCCAAATGCATTTAATTTATCGGTCGTTCCCTCCGTATATCCGTCTTCTGCGGGAAGTGGATATTCAATTCAACACATGAGTTTTAGATGAGGTCAGGATCATCGGGATGTAAGATTTCTTAGCGATTTGTATGACTTTACTTGGTAACCTGGTTTTGAGAGGGTTGCAGAGTTTTCCCTTTGCTATAAATCAATTCGAAAGATTATACTTTGTCTTTAAAGTTTTGTAGGCCGTGGATTCTCAAGAGGATTAAAATCTAATTTCAAAACTCGAGTCTTGTATGTTGGTACTAAAGTGAGGTGCGAACGGTTAATTGGTGAAAGTTTTGGTGCAGAGAGAGAGACTGGAGTCTTTCTTTGAGGAGAAAGTAGAACATTGTTATATTCTTTGGAGAAATACGTACAGTAGAATTTAGTGAAGGAAGAAAAGTAAGTAAATGTAGTCTTGAAATGAGTTAGATGTATAACATTTATGGTTGAAGGGAAGGAATGAAATGTAGAGGAAAAGTTGTTGACTCGTTGGTTGTGGGTGTTGCTTCAATAGAAAGTAGAACATTGTTATATTCTTTGAAGAAATACGCACAGTAGAATTTAGTGAAGTAAGAAAGGTAAGTAAATGTAGAGTCTTGAAATGAGTTAGATGTATAACATTTATGGTTGAAGGGAAGGAATGAAATGTAGAGGAAAAGTTGTTGACTCGTTGGTTGTGGGTGTTGCTTCAATATTGGAGAAAATAATCTGGGAAGTCAAAAGTCGAGAAGGATGGCGAAGGAAGTTTTGTTGAGATGAAGGATTTCTTCGAGTTTTTGAAGAGACATTGATCGTATGAGGAAGGAAAGAGAGATGAGAAGGAGTGTAGGTTGGTTTTACTCACTTTTGGAACTACATCTTATACTTAAATCAACTCTAGGAAAGACCAACATTGTAGGGAAAAGAAGAAGTAAGGCGCAAGGAGGAAAACGAAATGGAAACTTGAGACTTGCTTTCTTCACGGACGGGAAACGACGACTGGGACGTACTACCCAGTCAGTCTAACTTTGTAGGATATGTACTTTATCTTCTTCTTAAAGATTAGTTTGAGGATCGGATGGCTAAACTCGAGAGACAGCGCCACTCGATTCTATATTTCTATTCTGGACTGGTCTGGGGCTACGAAGCCCCATTGCAAATAGCTTTCTTTCTAAACTGTATTTACGTACTGGTACTGACCTAATGTCCTCTATTCTTTAATGGAGTATTTGAATTATATTTGTGCAATAAAATCCTGGACTGGGCCGGGGCTATGAAGAGGAAGCTCCATTGCAAATAGCTTTCTTTCTAAACTGTATTTACGTACTGGTACTGACCTAATGTCCTCTATTCTTTAATGGAGTATTTGAATTATATTTGTGCAATAAAGAGGACTTGGGGGAGGGATTTTGTTGTAGTATAGTAAATTTTTTCCCCGTAGGTTTTTTTTGTGTGGTTCCTTGATGGACTGACTGGTTGAGAGTTGAGTAAGTTTGGGTGGCGGGAAAGAGAAAGTGGAGCAATAGAAATGGCATCCCAACTTAAACCATGTCTTCTTTCTCTCTTAGCTCCCGCTCTTCTAGAAAAGTCTAGTCTGTTGAATTCTATTTTCTCAGCGAGTGCGTCTTTTTATAGCCACCTACACCTTCATATGCCAAACCATATTGAGTTTCTTGGTTTATGTATGTGCAAGTCTCATCTTCTCAGAGGAGAGAAAGAAAGTTTTGGTCGATATTCCTGTATGCTTTCAGGTGTTATCTCACTGATTGCCTGTAGCCTAGCGTGGGGATTCAATTTGAGTAAAACGGGATTTCTATTACAATTAGATACTTGAAGAGTTCTTTTTGTTTTGTGAACTTAATTTTTGAACTCGTTGAGCACTAATTTTCTTATGTTCTTTTATGACTTTTATGAAAAGTGGGTGAATTGAAGGTTCAACTCATTCTGTTCAAATCTGTAAATTAGAAAAGTGAATTTAACATTGAAATCGAATGGTGATGAACACTTCGACTGGACCTTAACATTAATGTCTCCCGTCGGAATGTGGAAAGCATTTCAGGGTGCAATTCACCCTGATAGTTTAATGAGAACCTTTGGCGGCTTCATTCACTTGATTTGGGCTACTCACTCAGTGCCTTGATACCGGACCAATGAGATGTACCAGGAACAGAAAACAACTTGCTACAGTTGATTCTGGGATGTTGGAACCCTTGATCAGATAACAGAGGTTTCGAATGGAACGCACTTAGCAGTCTGAATTTATCTCTTCTACTTACTGACTCCAACACTTAAAAGTCCTACTTTCCTGGCTTTGAAACCAGGTGCTTCTGAGTTGAGATTTAAAGATACGAATTTTATATACCACTTTGGCTTTCTAATTATTTCCGATTAAGATAGGATGCTCTTTCCGATTCAGCAATCTACCTCGTATATAACCTGAATATTATTTTAATATTTGTGAAAAAATTAAAACTTATGGTCTATGTTATATTTTCAGCGATATCAATTGAGTGAACACTCAAGTTATCGCAAGGTTAATGCTCAAGCTGCAATAGCGTATATCATGAACGATACCCATTCAGCAACTTATGTGAAATCTTAAGTCAAACAAGACACTGCTGATAATTAAGTTAGAAAGGGTCTGTCGTCATCCGTTTAATTGGTAACATAGCCTTACCTTTCTTTATAATTTTATGAAACTTTATTCCTGAAAAAATTATAGTTCTCTAAAAACTCACTACTCAAATTTTTTGAATGTATTACTTGTTGAATTTATTTTTGATTAATCTTTATTCGACTGTTGACAGTATTATATCGTTTGTCGCAGAGTTTTACTTCATTTCGGAACAGTTTTGGTCATCAAACGAACAAATATTTAATAATACAAAATACAATGCTGTTCTGCCGTCATCGTGATGAGCTGAAAGGCGAACTAGGGAAAGTCATTTGAATGTAAAGTCTCCAGTTCTGTAAAGGAATGCAATATAAAAGTTCTGCCACACATTTTATATCACGTTAATTTCGTTTCATTTTCTTCTTTCCTCAGAGCGAAACAAAAAAGGAGAAGCAAGTATTAGAAAAGATGAAAAGAGAAAGAACGAAAATTGAAATGAAGGACTTTCTTTTTTCGTTACAATTCTTTCTGCCCGGATTTGAATTTAATTTATAGTACAGACAGTAAACGAGAAAGGAAGGGTTATGTTAAACTTCTCGGTCTAATATGCTCATGAATGAGTGAATTTCTTTTATTATTCAAATTGGAGATTTACATTGTTCCTTGGAAATTGTCACGTTTTATCATGAGAATGTTAGTGTTCTTTTAGCCAGCACGAACCTTCGAACCATGCATTGGCGGAATTTTTGGCATTGGATGACCCATTCATTTTATGAAAGTTGTAAACTCGTTCCAGATCTCACACTGGTTTAACAGGCTCTCTTGCGGAGAAAGAAAGTGTATTAAGTTCATTGCTATAGTTTTTCCAAGAATATTTTGCGTGAGTGTTATTGAACGAATAAGAGGGAGGGAGGAGGTCGGGTGAGCGATAATTTTTATTGCAAAGGATTAAAATCCATTTTGATAAATGAGGAACGATATGCCATTCACATGACGCATTGAAAAGATATTCATCTGGACAAAGTTCTGCTAGAAGCACGGGGGCAGAGCAGGGTGGTGGTTAGGAAATCAAAGGGAAGGAACAATTCCACTGCCGCCTCAAATGTTTTTCTGACTCACTGACTTCACTTAACTGGAATGGGCCTTTCTTCCCTTTTCTCCGAGGCTTTAGCTACTAGACCAGTCACACGATTCGCATTTGCTTCGTTGTAAAATTCATTGGAGAGTGAGAGGAACTTGACTAATATATTCTCAAAGGCAATAAACCAAGCTATGGGTATGGATCAGACTAAGGCTGCTTGCTTCCATGGCTCTCTTGTCTCAAACTCAACTAAATAATTGATCCCTTACGTGTCTCTCTCTCACGCTCTCTAAAGCTCCCACTTAATGAGTTTTACTATAGGAGTGTAGTTGTGGAGCAGTTAAATTCCAAATTCCATTCTCTCCTCAACGCCACGCCAAGCCACGCCATGTTCAACTCGTAACTGTCTCCGCAACACAGTTGTTGATGAACACCCAAATTAAACCTCCTTTACCCCCAGCACCTCAACATTTAATTTCACTGGCAGGTGAGGTATATAAACAGTTTTACAACTGGAGAAATCCACAAGAATTTCTACAAAGTTTTAATTGGAATCTAAAGTAGAGGGTTGAGAAGAAAATGAAGTGCGCCAGTTTAATTTCAAATCAGGCCAACACGAAAGGTGACTGGCAGTGTTTTCAAGTTTTCAAACTTTATAAATTCACCGGTTTAGGTCCACTACTTTGTATTGCACCTTGTTGAGGTGTTGTAGCAAAGGATTTCTGGGGAAAGTTTTAGAAAGTGACTGACAACTATTTACTTTTGCATGTCTCAGATTAGAGTGAATTTAGAATTCTAGTTCCATCGCGTGGCTTTCTCCAGTGTTTTAAGCTTCATTTAATTTCCTAGTTTAAATTTGGTTTTACTTCCGGAACAGCATTAGGTTTATGACCACCAAGATTTACCATTATTATATTATTAGGTTTTCAATATTTTACCAATTTGGCCGAAAGAAAATATATTACCAATTTCACTTTTCTTTTGATTCTACAAAAGACATCAAGGATTCAATATTTAGGAGCTTAAATTTTGTATCCTTTTTATACCTACTGTTTTTGTTATCTCCGAGTAAGGGATTTTTTGAATTCGCTAAAAAGAATCCAAATAAACGTGGTTAGCAGGATGACTACGTGGAATTAACGACTTCCTTGATCTTCAACAAAAAGCGTAGCATGATCGGCATTTGAGAGAGAAAGAAAGGAAGAAGGATTGCATGCAAGTAGAAGAGAAAGAAGTCTTGTCTGCTTCTTTGCACATCCAGGGATCAGACTCAAGTTATTATCCTACATTTTATTATATAGACTACTAAAGCTGAGCTCGGATGACTGAGCCGCGGATATGCGCCAGTTGTGTAGCGGAATAAAATTGCGAGACTCATGGATTTTTATTATTCCACATTCTTAAGGAGTAGAGAACGAATTTTCGTTGGGAAATATCATGAATCCTATCACATCAACGTAGGTCATTATCATAATCTCTTCGAGTCCCTTTCGTCTTGTTACGTGACAAGATACTTGAGCCGAGTTCGTTTAACTAATGCCATGAAGCTTTAACTCGCGCCTAGGTTTGAGTGAGACAGAGGGTGGGCTGAGTAAAGATGAAGAGCACGGTAGAGTTAACATAATGTAATTGAATTAATTAAAAGACTTCTTCCTCTGAGGTAATGACGGTGGATTTTGCATAATTGGACACAGGTAGGTAAAGCAAGTATTGTGTCCTGTAGAATTTGTGAGAGAGAATCTAGATCCGGAATTTGGTTAAATTTCCTCCCACGGGTTGCTTCCAGTTCAATTCATGCAGAATCATTTTGAGCTTGCCGAGTCCCCTGGTCCCATCCCTTCAAGTTGACGTAACGATGTGCTGGAGTCAAAGCATTTGCTATTTTGAATTTATATATATCTACACGTACTTTTACATCTGTAATGCCCAGGATGAGAAAACTTTTGGAAGAATGGAATGGGTGATTCCTTTGACAAGTAAGAAGATGAGAGACTTCCTCTGTTCCGCTTCTTGTCTTCTCCTTGATGATTCTCAACTTTCTCCTCCACCTCTTTCCCTTTGTGGTCTTTCTTCTCATTCACAGGAAAGACGGAAGACAAGTTGAGCACGTGACGAAATAATTCATAAATATTGTTACGAACTCAACGCTTGGGTTGAATATAGCCTGCAAAAGTTGAGTTGAAAGTTCCACGTAGTCATTCCTTGAAAAATTGATAAATGGAAAGACTGGTTGGTAAGTTCGAGAAAGTTCATGATGTGGATTTCGCTGAGTAACCAACGCTTAGTGATTTTTCAGACTCGTGAGTCCATTCGTATTCGTGAGGTAAAGTTGTTATACTCTCGCATTCTGTAGCAGCCTTTGCGTAACTCGGGTTGACTTTGCTCTTTCTATGAGCCATTTGTCGTTATTACGGGTAGATTGGGCAAGATTAAATGCGTCCCTTGGTTCGTCAGTTAGTTGGAGTCATTACTTGTGGCGTTCTCTCGCCTTTCTCAGATTACATGCCTCTTTGATGAAAATCTATGGACGGCGGGAATGGACTTCTTCCCATTCTTAGAATTTATAATGCCAATGATACCTTTTCTTCCGCGCTAGGAAGAGATTGTGGCGAAGACTGAGGCTGTCACGTTCTATCAGACATCATTTTATGAACATCTTAACTCAACTCTCATTGACTTTTGAATTTTTCACCAAGGGAGTCAACCCTCGGGTTAATGTGAGTTAAGGGAGTCCATTGCAAACTTTCCTAGCGTAGTGAAAAATTATAGAAAGCCACATTGGCGGGTTGAAATGAAAACCAGCCATTGGAAAATATAGTTTTCCTGCCGTCGTAGTCCTTGTGTGGTGAAAATCCGTCGAACTGAATAAAGAGGAAACGTGTTCTTAACGTAATGAGTGTACTTACTTTTGATCGCCTTCACAGATTTTCAGGTTTCCCCATTCTTTGAAGAGTCAATTACCTAGACTCCACTACTGCCATAGGATTGGCAAGCACTCAGGAAGGCGAATCCTGGCTAGCTGGAGCAGCCAAGGTTTGAAAGCAATGAGTACAATGTGTGGACATTGTCGAACCACACATCAATATCTGTTTCTAATGCGTGTCGACTTGATGGATTCCCTCATCTCCTCCTTCCTATGAGCAAAATTCCTTCCAAAATCGATCTTATATACCCGCTTGTTGGCTGAATCTGTCTGCCACAGTCTGCTCCTTTTTGTAATACTACTATTTTCTAACCCTATGGTCAACAAAGTTGAAACATTTTTCTTCTATTTTTAGCTTTCCTCCAGTTTTTACCTCTTAGAAAGAAAATAGAAACTTACGGAGTTATAGCTAAAGCTAAATCCAACCACGGATCTGATTCCATAGCTCAACATTGGTCCTACACATTGCATTCTGTTCTGCACTATACTTTTGCTGATATTAGTTGACGTTAGATCAGCGATTCTAGAGCTAGACATAAATAATGTATGAAATGAGAACCATAAGACACACGTGAAGGGTTTCGTGGATAAAGCTGTACGTTTGATTGACTACTTGTTCCTTCGTAACTCTATTTCAAGATACAGCTTGTAATCATGAGAAACCTTTAGTAAACAATAACTTAACTTACATGGTACAGTTCTCTGTTCCCATTTTATTCATAAAATGCAATCTAGCATTACGATATTAAATCCTACATTATGTTTTTAATTAGTTAGGGGGTCAAGGGAAGTCTAATACTTGGATACAGAAAAACAGTACTTGCATGGATCCTATAGACAAACTATGTTTGAATAATTCCAATTAGTTGTAACATATGGTACAAACACAAACAAATACAATTTCTTTGTATTCGAAAGCTAAAATTATGGTTAACTAAGGAAGTCTGATGATGGTAGGAAATGATGGAAGTAAATAACTATGAAAGAATTTTTTGCCCCTAAGAATTTATTTACTCATTTGTGCCTGATTAGCAATGCAAATGAGGTTTCGGGTTTGTCTTGAGTTTTTGTGTAGTGAATTCGTAATAGGAATTGAACCTGCGTGAGTTCTACTACCCCCTCCCCTTCAACGACAAATGAAATGATTTGCTTTCCCTTAGCGTCTTCGAAATGGTTTGAGATTGCTCTCAGTCTACCTGTACTTCTGCATGGAACCAAGCCGAGTTTGTTTGAATGATCTTATCCAATGAGTACCGTATTCGAGCAAGGGTCTCTGAAGTTCTGAGTTCTGTGAAGATGTAATCCAAATTTATTTTATAGCGTCCAGCCACTCTAACGTTGGAATCGCAATAATAACAATAATAAAATACAAATATAAAATACAATGAGTAGCCTTGAGTGGTAAAACCGGAATATTTATTTTTCATAATTGTATTCAATCATCAAGGCATGTAAGTGGGTAGGGAGAAGATTTTAGGAGAACCTCGTGGGGGCTTTACTTCACAGGGGGTGCGTACAAGAATTAGCTGAGGTTTCATTTCACGAGGTAACCCTACGCCCTTCCTTGTTTTCAAATAAAAACCAAGGCTTAATGAATATAAATCAGAGAAATCGTAAATTCTTTAAACCAGGGTTAGATTTATTTTGAACAACCAAACCATGCTAAAGCATAGTAATTATAATGCCGAAACAAAATAATTCTGATCTACTCAACTATTCAAGTGATCGTCTTAAAGGTATCTCCAGTGTTTTTGGCAAATCTGCCAAATATTCTGAAGGTATAAATCAAACTATTCCTGAAAACTGTTTGAGGAAGAACTAGCCATGAATTTTTTGGAGACTGGAAGGAAGAAGTGGGTGGAAGTTTTCTGTCCGGGAGCGGTTAGTTTAAGGAGAAAGGTCTATGAGACACATTGAGCGGTTATGTTATATGCTTGTTTGTATACAAAGTGAGGAAAGATCAATTTAGCCTATGTGTGAGTGACTGTGATCTTCTAGCTATCATATTTTATTACAAAACCAATATGAGGAAGATCAAAGAAAGTTATTGAGATCTATAGCGATTTCCTATGAAAGTAAAATGAACCGAACAAACAAAACATAGAATACCTCCTCTACTTCCATTTCCTTTGGATTCAATCGAAATGCCAATCCCTGGTATATTTACTTTTAAAGTTCAGATTTCAGAACATCGGGTAGCATAATTTTCCCGCATTTTGATTTGTTCTCGTTGTGGCGTTCTTTCTTGATCATTGTAAAGAATTCCAGCTGTCATAGTTCAAATTTGTAAGAGAGCTGTGTTTCTCTGTTTAAAGTCGGACTTGTTATCCGCGTTGCCTGTTTGCTTTATATTTTTACGTGACATTAGCATGGTGTACGTCAGTAAAATGAACCGAACAAACAAAACATAGAATACCTCCTCTACTTCCATTTCCTTTGGATTCAATCTGGTATATGTTTCGCCTGGGTCTGGTATATTTACCTTTAAAGTTCAGATTTCAGAACATCGGGTAGCATAATGTTCCCGCATTTTGATTGGTTCTCGTTGTGACGTTCTTTCTTGATCATTGTAAAGAATTCCAGCTGTCATAGTTCAAATTTGTAAGAGAGCTGTGTTTTTCTGTTTAAAGTCGGATTTGTTATCCGCGTTGCCTGTTTGCTTTATATTTTTACGTGACATTAGCATGGTGTACGTCGAGGCTAACGTTGAAAGTTGCAGTTCCAGTATGTTGGAATCCCTTGGCGAAGTAATGAGGAAAATGGGAGGAAGACTAGAAGTGTTCATGTGCATCCACAGACTGCGGCGAATACTGGGGTGAACTCACTGTTCGTTTTAGGATTAGTATATTACAAAGGATGCCTGAAGGAGTTGGGCTCACTGTGGATGTGGTGCATACTACTCAATATATGGAAATATGGGTCTCTGGAGAAATCTCCAGGCGAACCGAAGAGAAGATGAGAGTTTTGGCAAGGAAAAGAGGGGATGATGCTTACCGCGCCATCCCTACCATTCCAGTCATCCCCTTCTTCTTTTTGTTACTTGCTAGCCTAGCCGTCACTGGATCATCGAAGGTTACTTTAATACACTTGAACGTGTGTGTAAAGGGAAGAAAGCTTTTCACTTCATGTCAGAATAAATTTGCTCTATTTGTCAAGACATGGGAGGACTTTAGCTTTTCCTTCCTTCCCCTTCCATCATATCTCTTCTATGCTCGAGCGAATACCTCCATTCTGAGCTGGCTTCTTCATTTTCTTTGATTTTGACTCTTCAAGACAACTTTATTCCTTCAGATGACTCAATCAGTCACTCACACACCGCAACTTGAAATTCTTTCCTGGAGTTTTCCAATTCCCAAAGAAACGGCTGGACTAATCGATATATTTCATCCTAAGGCTTTCAGCACTGCTACGTTCTGAGAATTTCCCATACTAATTGAAATGAATGGAACATGCACTTGTTCATAATTGTGGTACATAACAAAGATTTAAAAGATCCAGCTGTTAAGCATCGGGTCCGAGTTAAAACTATATTATATAACTAATAAATCACAACAACTTAAAGATTTCAGCTGGTGGCTACGAATACTTAGTAGCACTTTTAAAATTCTAATCCTTTGGTGATTTTAGTATTGGAATGAGTTCCACGATTCTACAAACGGAGAAAATATTGGTATGGTAAGACGTCTCTGCATGACTTATGACACTCGAATAAAATAGATTGGTGAAGTAATTAGTTTAGAGGGATGATTGCAAACCTTATAAACAAACTAGAGGAGATTGAGTTTGCCCACACCTTTAGATTGATCATCCGTTAATGTTAACATAGAATTTTACGGGTTTTAAAATGAAAATGTTATTTATACCAAACTTTCCACCATAAATATAGATTTTCTTGTTAAACTGCTTAAGCTGATGACACAGTTTGCAAGGTAACATTGTGCGTTTCTTAATCACTTTTATTTTTATGCCAGTGAGTTACTGACCTGAACCTGCAAGTTACTTGTGTTCATCCCACTTGGGAGAGCGAACAATTTGTCGTACTGTGTGGCTTGCAATAAAACATTCCAAACAATGTACAAATAGGACGACAATTGCTCAGGGCATAACACTTGGGCGAATGGAGGTTGGAAGGATTAGGCTTTCGGCATTCGTCTTTTCGTTCATTGAATCCACACATGGCTAATTCAAAATTACGCAATGGTTTATGACTGATTGTGATGTTATGATGCAAGATTTTCTTTCGCCCGTTGTAATAAATTTTTGTCCTCAAATGTATTGTGTACATCTGCCTTTCGTCTGTAGTTGGTTCAATGTTTTTGCGAACTAGACTCGGCCTGATCTCTCCGGCCGATCACGTATATTGGGATGGAAGCAGAAGTGTTCTTGTAGAAAATATTATTCATATATATTTATCAGCTAAGCCTTCCTTGAACTATTGTCGATAGAATTTGAGTTCAAAAAATTTTTTCGTCCACTTTAATGTAAATTAGACTTCAACGGAAATGCAGCTCCGTTCTGGTGTTAAGTTAGCTGGTTACCAAGAAATACAAGTACGAAGTAGCTTGACTCGTTCTTTAGGAATTACTACCACAATCTCTCAATCAGCGCAAGTAGCACTTATTCTTATTTGTAGAGTCTGTATGCTCAATGACTGTCATCTCTTTTGCCTCTTATGTGATGATTCTGAACCTATCATTTTGAGTTGTGCGTTTGAAAATCATTTTATGAGTTTTAGCTGTTTTTTATGATCTACAATTTGAAAATATTATTACTTTACTTTGGCAGAGAAGTTCAGATGTCGAAGGTTCAGTCATAACTTCTGTCTTATGTTCATAAAGCGCATCCTGCAGGTGCCAGAGTAAAATGCCGGCATGAACTCCCAGAAGACTTCTTGGCTCGCATGCACGCTGTTCACGTTTAAACTGAAGGAACCCACACGGGTTTAGAAGACAGGTTGTATGTTTATGTAATGGGTTCCTGTTTTCTTGCATTTAATTTAACTGTCTTCCTTTACTGATGTATATTTGTGTCTAGTTTATGAGCACAAATTATGATCACTTTAGAACACAGCAAATATGATCGTTCAAGCGCATTCAATTAGAAAATACTATTATAGACGAAACTAGTAACTTTATTAGCAGAATAAGAAACACTATTCAAGTCAAGAATTTTTTAACCCAATTCCATTGAAATCACACTCTAGTTAATGGTAAATTTTTTACAATAAAGGAGATCTTGATGCTATAGTACAACACCTAATCGGCTTTACTTTAATTACGAATAAACCCACAATTAATGTACAGGAATCCCGTGTACGCAAGATGCGGTTATGAATTTAATCATGAAGACTAGAATAATTTAATTTTCTTCATTTATTCAGTGGTAATAACTAAATAATTGACCTTATTTTCTACGTTGTTTATTCACGACCTTACTTCAAAGATTTGGTTAATTATTTTGCTAACTACCTCGACTGTATTTATTGGGCTCAAGTGTCAAAGTTTTGATGGAAGTTGGTGTATAGTGTAGAAGAGCACAGACAAACAGGATTTAATTTGAAGTCAAAATCCATGACTCAACTCGACTTCTCTTTTGAATTATTGATCCCCTTATTTCCACAATCTCAGACTAGCTAAAACTCCACAATGTTATTCTCTCATCTCCTCGCATAATCCATATAAAACATGAGGGCTGACTGGGATGAGCTCCTCAGAGACTAAAACCAGACGCTGTGTCTCAGACCTCCGTTCCCTCTAGTCTATTCTACATAGATCTTTAATTAGTCAAAGACTCATTAAGCCTGATGGTATGCTCAACTCATACTACCCTCTCAAGTTTGTTTCTTCGTCCTCACTGTTGGAGAAAGCGTCATCCATAAGAAAAAGAATGGAGGATGGAGTGCGTGCGTGCAGAATTTCAACCAAATCCCACTGGCCAAAGAGACTCGTATTGCATATGAGGTCGGAAAGGATGAAGGAAGGAAAAGCCTCATAAAATATTCTAAATTCATGGCATTAAGAAAGGGAAGACGTGCGTTGAGTTGAGTTTGTTGGAATTCTAATTACGAAGCGTCTGGACTCTGGAGATGATATGATGGTATAAGGAGACTCAATTTTTTTGTCGCAATCTCTTAGACATCAAACTTTCATATCTAATGTAAGGCTGCGTTTCCTTACTTTTTATGTAGATGTATTTTTGCATTGTAGTTAATACTATTTGACATCTTATGTTAACGACACGTACTCTATGACAAGCGTCAAACACTATCCTTGAACTTTTAGAAATTATAATTGTATTGTCTTATTCAAATTGTTAGTGTGAATTGCGTCGTAGATTTTTTCATGTATATTTTGAAAAGCGAAAGGATTTGACTTAGTTGAGAGCCCCTTCGCCTTCAGGCAAATTGCCAAATTAAGTTTTGCCACATTAATGCATAAGCAATGGGAACGTTGTGAGATGTAATGAGGTATGAGAACTGTAATTAGTGGGGCTGCCTATGGCTGGTTTACCGTGCAACATTATTTAGGGACTTAGAATGGATGAATGAAAAGAAAGGAAATGTTGGCCACAGGACACAAAGATCCTGAATGATGAGCTTAGCTAAAGTTGGGTTGGAAGTGCGAGGTTGGATTCTTGAATCTCTCAAAGAATAACTCGGAAAAAAATAGAGAGAGAAATTCCTGAAAAATAGTTGGTAGTGCTGTGCTTCTGGATTGATTTTCATTTCAATTGTGATCTCCAGTCTGAATGACTCGAAATCGATGGAAGCAATTTGAACGAAGGGAACAAGGAGAAGTGGAAGGCGAGAGGAGGAAACAAGAAAATCGACCTGAGTAGTTGGAGCAGTGACTTGAGGTTATCTCTTGGCTTTGGCTTTTTGGTTTACTACAATTTGGTTTTTGGCTTGGCACTGTACATGTAGAGGGTTTAGTAGGGTTGGTGAGGTAAAGTTGCTTTTCTTTCAGAATGAAGAAGTGAAGGCGAAGAGGTTATTTTTTTCTGGAAGGTAATAGGTATGAGTATTGGTTTGGCTTGGCTTGGGCTGGCTGAGATGGATTTCTTGGGAGTCATGCATCATCAGAACTGACTAGGGATTTTTCTATTGTTCCACTCGGGGAAGTGGAAAAGGGAAGAAAAGCGATGCCATAACCCATCATAACAGAACATTACATGAAATACTTCATGTGAGGAACATATCCTTCTTAATGGAGATTCTAACCATTTCCTTGAGAGTTTTCTATTTTTTTGGAGGGGAACTGAAATGTGTTTCTTCAGTCTCTTGTGGAAGACGGATGTCACAGGCGAGTCAAGAGGAAACAAAAGGAAATTTTTGCAACTTTGTATGCTCATGGTACTCGATTAGTTGAGGTTAAAATAAGTTACAACACTTTAACAGCTTCTCACAGTTTTAGAAATGATTGCCAATTTATGCTGAATTATGTTTAAATTGATAGAATTCCAATAGTCAAAACACTTTACTCAAGCAAGCCTATAGTTTTAGTGAAGATTTCTCAAGGTCAGGTTCATAGTCCATGCGATCTTCTTTGTCACCTCAATACATAATTAACTCAGAATTGACCCAATAAGAAGATGTATAATATGACTATTTATTGCGTGCATGAAGTTTAGAAAAGCTTTTGGCTGAATTTTGCTGAGGAAAATTATTTTGGTTCACTTGCTCCTTGGAATGTTACTACCTTAGTGTACACGGCTCCTCAAGACATTCAACTCATCTAGTTGTAATTTATACAAAATTGCTTTACATTGTTGAATGGTGAGTCGGTGAGCGTAGATTAAGAGTCCATTTGTCACGCATGTTGGTCTCATCTACCCATACCAAGATTGAAAGAAACTATAACAAAAAAATTAATTTGAATCCTAGGGAGGATGTTGAACAATGTATTTTAAGTAAATATTGGATCAAGAGATTTTAGTATTCAGTCGAGTGTGTTTACGTTTAGGCTGCTCCACCGTATCATAATACTTCAGACTGAGGCGAATGAATTTCATAAAGAAACTACGAACATTTACCCCACTCTTATGTACACATTAAAGCGTCTACACTGCAAAATAATCAAGCAAGGTTTTGTAGAGAATCTGGAAAAATTCAAGCCGTATGCTTTTTTTCTATAATACTGATTGGACTCAAACCAATCCAAATACTTGCTTTTTAGGCACCCTATTTTGTATGTCGGGAACAATTTGACAAGAACAAATCAAAATTAAGGACCCTATTCTTGTTTAATGCCAGTTTTTCAAATGCCAACCCTACTACTCTTTGACTTAATATTAGAAGTTGCCTTTAGTTAAGTGACATTTGCGGTTCAGATTGCAATTTGTTGTTTCTGTTGCTGAAATGGAGAGGAAGTTTGAAGAGGGACAGGAAGGAGAAGCGTTTGTGTTTGATGTTTCAACACTAATGAACTTAATGCCGAGAAAGAATGGGTTGAATGACAGAATGAGATGAGATATAATCCAGTGGGTAAAGGTGAAGGAAGAAGGTCCGCCCTAACCCATTAAGATGAACATTTGCAATATACTTATGTGTATTAACCACACACACACATCCACTGAGGAAAGAGATAAGCTCAACGAGTACAATAATGACATCCAGTCTCTCATAAATTTTCTTAGCAGGAGCGCAATATGCTTGCTTACCTCCACACGATGAACTTACAATTCAACAATGTCATCCTCCTACGAGCATTCCACCTTACAACCATTACAAATGAACAAATGACATGCAGTTACTCGTCTTGTTTTGCTGGGCTTCTTTTCTTCAGCAAACCTCCTTGTGATAATAATAAATCAATAATTATTTAACTTGAAAAGGTAACATTGTTGCTGCTCGCTCAGTCGGTCAGAGTTCACCAATACCGTTACCTATACAATGCAAACATTTTTTCTCACAAGGAGATCATCTTTTGCATGATATTTTTTTGTCATGAATACTACTTGCCGTAATTCTCAAATTGATTCAAAACTGTCGGAGTTTGTTAAATAAAAGCAGGAGTAAATAACGTTCGGTTCCGACCAACTTGGCTGCTCAATGATATATTTTTAGTGCAGACTTCACTCGGAATCATATTCTCGATAATTTTGACACAAAAAATCAGAATTTGGATATAAATATTCACAACTCAAATTGATTCAAAACTGTCGGAGTTTGTTAAATAAAAGCAGGAGTAAATAACGTTCGGTTCCGACCAACGTGGCTGCTCAATGATATATTTTTAGTGCAGACTTCACTCGGAATCATTCTCGATAATTTTGACACAAAAAATCAGATTTTGGATATAAATATTCACATTATTCATATGATGTGCTCGTGCTTTTGAATTTATTAAGACTTCGCTATTTGGTGAGATTTTTGCTTCTCAAGAAAGAAACTACAGTCACTATATGGTAAAATTATATTAAGTTCAGTATATTGGTCCTTTTGAAACGTAGAATTTTGAAAGATATTTACGATTCTCATGTGTGAAAAGAAATAGTGCATATGGTAGCTGTGTAGGGGTGTACTGGAAAGAAGGGACGAATCTGTTTTGAGTCATCTACTATTAGGGTTGAATATGAAGTCAAACCAAGACATGATGACACAACATAAAGCTGGGGCAGGTTCAGAGAACGTGATGACATTGAAGTGGTAGAGCACAACATGGCATTTAGGAAGACTAGGAATTGGGATGGGATGTTGTTAGTGGTCGATGGTAAAATAATGGTAATGGTAAAAGACCACATGGAAACAACTGCACAATCATCCAACAATTTGAAAATACTGTGAAGGAATATGACTTTTTCTCTGTCTCCATCATCTCAGAAAAGCCCGCACTGTAATTTGGGAGTCTGTCTTTTCCTCTTATTTCCACGAAGGAGAGAAATTACGAATCATTTTGTTTCTTTTAAACTCAATAATGGATTGGCCTCATCTATCTACGATCTGTCATTGTCTACAACATCCCATCGTATTTTTAGTCAGTCCAGGCATGAGGCACTGCAATGGATGGACATTTACAATAATCACTCGAGTGAGTAGACAAAATGTACATTTAGGGCCTAGAAGTAAACGGTATGGGTTTGTTCTACAGGGAAGGCTTTTCCTAAAAAGACCTAATCGTTGATGATCCAACGACTATTAGATTAATTGAGTTTGGTCACTGCAACAGACGTAGTCGGTTAAAATAATTTGCATGTGTCGTTATTTTATATATTTTATGAGTCAACGGAAAGAATATGATTGCTTTGCTTACAGGCTAGAACTTCCAACGAAAGGGAATGAGTTGACAAACTAATTTGTAGAATGGTAATAGAGACTATAATTTGTTCTCATTGTTGGTTGATAGTCTGGAAGGAAAGTAGCCAGGGGTTGGACGGAAGACCGGATAAAGTTTAGTGTAGGTAGTTGTTCTCTTTTGAATTTATTTTATGCTTATGTTTGTGTGCGTCTGATGATGAAGGATGGGAAGATCATGTACTTCGTGTGGATTCTTTAGTGTATTCAATGTTCTCGTCTTTGGTTGATACGATGCCCTGGAGGGATTCTCCATGTGGAAATTATTCTGGTAGCACACCCAAAATTAAATTTCCATCATATTATACTTACATATACGTAGTCCATTCCATGTGCTAGATGCACCAGGCAGTTCATGTCAGCCAAACCACTACTGCTTTCGCTTCTCTCCAATCTAAATGTGTGATGAGACGCTCTGAAGCTTCTGGAAGAACAACTTGGAGAAGGGGAAAAAACGAGTTGATCTCTGAGAAAAGTTTCGCCTCAAGTCTCCACTCCGTTCTCTCAGTCTCCTGGCCTCCTTTAAATGAAGGACAGGCACAAAAGGCTCTATTTTGAATTTATGACGGAGTCTTCTTCTCTTGATATTAGTCCACACCAGCAGCTTTGAATTTTTTATCCGTGAAATGCAGATGAAGGTTTTCATATTCCATTCAAAAATGCTAGCTACGATACACTGTTCAGTGATATGTTTGTTCCCTTCTTATTCATTAAGAAAGTCACGGTCTAGCGGCACTAATACAAGGTAATGTAATTTAATGTGTTGTATTAAGATTGCCCAAAATTACCCTTTCAGAATAGGATGCGGGAGAAAAACTGGATTTTGCTCTTATCCACTTTGCTCGTATTCCTTCTGAACTGTGGGAGGACATAAAGAGTTGATCAATAACAATTAGACGGGATAAAGCGAGACCATGCTAAGCTTCTAAAAGCAAGCTGTCTCCGCTGGGCTTCCAGTCTACCCTCTAATCCCACAAGATTATTTCATGAAGTTGCAAAGAAACTTATAAAGAAGATCAGTAAAAATTGTACCGAATTTTGGAGAACCACCCAACCCTTAAAATGCTTATTTTCAATTTTCAACAAAGAAATAGGCACTATGCATGCACTTGACTTGAAATAAAGTTGGAAACGAACGAAGAATTTTTTTGCCACCTTAACAAGTTGAAACTCAGGCATTATTTTATTGTGCGTAAGTTTCCCATCCTCTGTTGTGTAAATATAATATGAGGTTGATTGTGTGAGGGGCTGAGTGTGACATACCATAAAATGCCAAATGGAATACAGAGTTCTAAAATCTATATCTATTCGTTGGAAGAAGAAGTGGAAGAAGAAGGAAGAAATGAATTTAATGTTTTGAATGATATAAATATGATAATAGAAGATGACATGCATGCCCATGTCCGAGGCAAACAAATCCAAGAGCTTGGTCCAAAGAATCAAAACTAAGCCAGTCTCTCGTAAGCATCCATGCAGGACTTTTCCCTGAGTCACGATAAATCTATTGTCCACGCAGAAAAGACTTCGTCACGCATTCCTCGAGGGCGCTTCGACTCTTAAGACACATCTTGCAGACCAACTTGGTCGTCAGTATTTTGGATTTAAATTCGGCTTTTGAGCAACGATGCATTAGACTAGAAACAATACTTTCTCAGTCTTGCCGGTTTAGGATTTAAGAGAGATCATTCAATTCTTTACTATTAAGGTTATATTTTTTAACACATTTTTAAAAAGTTATAAGATTTCGAACATTATTCTTTGGAAGGTCAATGCGTTTTTCCAAATTAGTGATTGGTTTTACTCCCTGTGTACTCGATGATGTCCAATAACTTATTTGATTATGAAACTCGGACGAAATCTGCATCGAAATAGTCTGACTATTCCTTCGCTTGAGATTCAATATTATTAAACTGCCAGATAAAGTCAATTTAGTTATTTTTATTTTGTTAATTTATCAAGAAAGTGTGAGAATTCTTCTTACATGTACAAGCAAGGCAAGCAAACTAAAGCAATGTCACGGGCTTTACTTTTGGTTTGAGATAATGTAATGGCGAAGGAGGACAGAACAGGGAATGGGCCAAAAGTTCTGACTAGAGCAGCAACAGCAAGAGCAAAGAAGGGGGAAATGTGTTTGGAGTAGTCGTATTGTTGAGGGTATGAATCCTTAATTCTTGAGACACCATTCGGAGTCTTATAGTGGTGGTCTGTACAGAAGACCCAAGGGGGAGTTCCAATGGGAGGAAGGATGCAGAACAGGTGCTCAGTTTCTTGAGTCAAATACCTTCTGTAGCAATCCTCACCAGTTACCTTTCTTCTCTTCAAGTGTTCAGGTTTGGTTCAGGACTCTCAAGTTGAAATATGTTGTTAAAAAAAGTGAAGATATTTTGGATTTTCCTGTATGTGTGAACTTTTGATCGCAAATGGCACTTCTAGCGGAAAAACTGGAAAGGAAAAAAATTGTGATTTGAAAAATTGAAATTTTTGGATTCGGATTTCTGATTTTTTTCTAACGTCAATCGCATCCGGTCCAATATCTTAAGCATTATTCTGGAGAAGGAAGAAATTGTGTAAAGTGTTTGTGTTCCTTCGGAATTAGTGTGCAGAAGTTATTGTGTCTAGTGCTCAGCTATTGCTTAAATTGATTGGAAATTATGATAACTTTGAAGAAAAAAAGGGATTCTGAGTTGTCTGTTGTTGTGTAAGATGATGAGAAAATGTTTTATCTCTCATCGACCTTTCATTCAGCTCCTCTCACTCTACTATTATCTTAATTTGAGTAGTGGCGTGGCAGTGGCAGTGGATGGAAGCACGGAAAGAGCGTAGACTGGTCTTAAATTTTATTATTATTCAACCGTCATTCTTCGGCAATTTTTATGATTGTCAGATTTGACGGTATGTTAAATGAAGCAAAGATAGAATGCAAGAATGACCAATTATCAAGTGATGTATTATTCTTGTTGATTTACTTATTTGTCTTCGCGAATGACACAAGTAAGTGATGCTACTATTCTACCTGTTTTGTAGTTAAAAGTTCAAACTGAATTAGAGTATAATAAAATCAAGTTAAGATAAGTGAAGATAAAATAGGGATTGTCTACGACTACTCAACTAACACATTCTTTTGCGAATCATGGAAGAAGCTTTGTTTCCGCTGAGATGATTTTCATTTATCGAATTTTATATTTTTATCGAATTGAAGGCTGCCGAAAAAACTGAACATCTGAACTTAGCACTGCGAGTTTACTTAAAAAATAGACTGAAATAAGAAATTCCAATGATATTATGGAATGTAATTACTATTATTATTACTTAATTTACTGCTGTTGAATTGTTCAGCTCACGAATATTTTGCACATCATTTTTGTAAAATTTTCTGTCAAATGTCTTCACTAGAAGTTTGAGGATGGATATTTAATTAAGACTCTTACATTTTGATTTTTTCGATTCCTCCAATACAAACACATTTAGTAGTTTGGATTTTAAATTTTGAAGACCTTTGTCTGANTCTTCACTAGAAGTTTGAGGATGGATATTTAATTAAGACTCTTACATTTTGATTTTTTCGATTCCTCCAATACAAACACATTTAGTAGTTTGGATTTTAAATTTTGAAGACCTTTGTCTGACTCTGGCATGTTAGTACCGCAGGGGATCTTTGCATATGCGTCAGAGAAACATTTCTAATATATTTTATAATTGTATTATATGGGTGGATAAGGAATTGCTGCGTAATGTTAGATGGGAAGTAACGGACTAAGCACTGCATTCAGGACCTCAACAGTTTTTCTCGTTCGTTCCTAAGTACTACAAATTCGATCTCATCTGTACACAGAGACAGAGTACCAAAGTGCAGTCCAACACAATAATAACTATAAGATGCAAATCAAGCATAGGCAATTCAACATTCGTGTCAGATAAAAGCCGAATGGAAGACGTTGCTTGCTCTGAGCAGACCACAATGTTAGGCACAAAGAGAGTTCAAATTAAAAGTCCAGATCAACATGAGATATCTCCAGCCCCAGAAGCCTACCTTTGACATCTTGAACTCGTGACCTACAAATATAATTTCTTCAGGTTTTGAATGATTTAAAACTTCAGATGCCACGCATCATAGTTGTGCTTAGTGTTTGAATGCAGACACCAAAGATGAGTGGTGGTTAGAGGAGTCGGTTATGCTATTTATTTGCATGCCTCAGGCAGGCGGTGTACAGGAGTTTCCAATTTAGGATCAATTTCATGTCCATGCATGCCACAAACTTGGCTTTGTTCTTTGGATTTGCCCATCCTCTACTCCTTGAATCGGTCCAGCGGCAATATAGAAAGGTATACATTATTGTTTTTATTTCATCCTTCCTTCGAGGGGCTTTGGTTTATGGGCTCAGCTCAAAATCAAAAGATTTTCCAGTTGACGTGAAATAAGTTGGGCCATATTTATTGCTTTGTCCTTTCCTTGGATTTTGGGTATTCGTAGACCACGAGGCCTGAATGCTCGCTCTAAAATCGAAACATACTCCCGAGTACTTTCATATTTACGATTCTACCCTGTTGCTAGTGCAGACGGTTAGGTTGGATGTACGAGTGCTCTGGCCCTGTACTTGTGTTCTCATTTCTAATTCTTATTTGAAAATCCAATTATGTTGAACAGGCTGTAAGGATTACTGTTTTGTGTCTGTTTTGGTGTTTGCAACTCAAGATAAGGCAGTACAATAACGTACAAAGGAATTTGTATCGTTTGCTTACAACATTCTTAAGGTTGACTTCTACCCTTCACTATTCACAAAGGCCAACCGCATTATGCAAGTTTATTCAATTGGTCAGCTTACAAAGTCATACCCAAAAACTTAAATAGTTCACACTTGTTTCTGATGCTGGCCAATTAAATAATAGACGAATTTGAATTATATGTTAAGGTGAGAGATTTGTAACCTTGTTTTTGATTTCCCACTTGCTATTGCTATTATTGTATCTCATGCTCAATAATTTGTACTACTATTACTACTTGTCGCAATTTCGTAAACGAGATCAGTGGTATTGTTGATCAGGATAAATGATAAAATAAGTCAATGTCAAGTCGACGCATCGTGGTAATACTCAATTTGTACTTCCCTCCTCGTAGAAAGAGAGCTTATACTGGGAAAATGGATAGTGAACCACACTAAATAATTTAACGAGAGTTTTGTTTAGTAAACAATGGAAATTGAATTTATCCAATAAAAATACGATTTAGCTCAATGACGCAATGATTGTGTTATGTCTAATGATTTAAATCTTTACTGATACAGAGACCAATAGGTAATTATATCATTCTTCTTTGTTTCAGATCTCCAGAACAAGTGATTAAAAACTGGACAACTGGATTGGAGTCGAGAGTTAGACTAACTCTTGACAGGTGACGATTCTAGATTGGACTGTCATGACAGAGAGAAGTCATTAGAACGGGAATACTTTCTTCCTTCGAAGTTAACGGTGGGTGAAGTGGAGTTTAGAAGTGTACCGACGAGTCGAGCAATTAAGGGGGAGATTCGTCGTCCATAGACCCCTTCGTCACTTGACACTTTGGGAAGTAGTCATGTCTTCCAAGAATAAACTTCCACTTATTCTTCTAATCTTCCTTTTTCTGGACCCATATTTGCTGTGTCTCACCAGTGGTGCTGAGCAAGGTAATAATTTTGAATTCTAATTAGGCATATAATTTCTTCCCACGCCTTGATGCAATTAAGAGTGCGACCGACAGTTTTGAAATCTAAACTACAAAGGAAACCATTAGTGTTGGAGTTATTACCAAAATTTGTAAATCCAATGACAAGACATTACATTACGCTGGAATGTGACTCTTGGCACTAATTGTAAAGTATGACCATTCAAGTTCTAGAAAATGAATGTACACAAGATACGAGTTAGAAAAATTTGGTATGCAAACGTTTATTATGTTCCAACACGAAGGATCAGAGTGGACTATTTAAAATAGAAATGGACATGACATGTTGAATAATGCAATCCGAATATTCATTCTTTAGCTTTGCTTTAGTCTTTCCTGTCCCAAGAATTCGGTCGGACCACGCCATAATCATTAAAGGAACAAAATAGGGACCCAGATATGGTTCATTGAATTTCCAGACCAATTTTTTGATCCACGTCGCTCAGAGAACAAAGCTAAGCGGGTTGAAAGTATAATGAGTCTGAGAATAGGAAGATGCGGTTCGTTATGGTTCCTTCAAGTTTGAAAAGCATTTTTAAATTGTACCTACACTTTTTGCCGACGGCAGTCCCGGTAATACAATGCGGTGGAATGGTTTTCCTTTGTAAAAGTAAAATAAAGTTTGGTTGGTTGGAAACAAGAGAGACGGACAGAAGCCGACACAAAAGGAAAAGAAGGCGATTTTTTGATGAACGGTAGTAATTTTTTCTTCCGTTCATCGTCCTTCCTCTTCTCCTTCCCAAGACAGTGTCTGGTGGAAAGTGTTGTCAGGTCACGCTGTAATGTGGAAAGGACAGGTAATTCTCGGGCGTGATATTTTCCTATCTAGAGTCTTGGCAGAGATAAAGTTTCTGGCCTGAGTTAAAGCATTGGTTTTAGTTTGGGAAGAGTCAACGTATGCGTACATGTGGCATGCATGACCAATTTCCTTCACTATCTCTTCATATCCTTCGAACTTGTTCTGAAGTAGTCTTAAGTGGAGAGACTTAAAAAGGGACCCGACGGGAAGAAACAAAGTGTAACATTTTATGATGTAATATTTTTTCACCTCATGTTCTGTTCTGATTCAAAATTTGACAAAGCATATCGAATGTCTTTCTGTTGTGGGAAAAAAACTCATGTTATATTAATACTAATATTCAAGGCTTAATTGACTTTGGTCCGGACTAGACTTTATGGGTTCAGCTGTGAAAAATTGTGTGGGGACTTGGCTAGGTCGATGCTAAAAAATAAACTCAGCACAAGAATCACATTGCGTGGGAACTATAATCATGACACTGTTTTAAGGATGTTTCAAGTCGAGGAAATAGTCTGTGCAACAGATTTCCCAGTTTTTAGACCGGACATAGTTTGTATTTACGGCATACTGCCAGCTTGTGCTTTTGGGACGTATAGTGAAATCCCCTAATAGTAGATTTTAAAATTAAAAATGGTGCACTTCTGAAAGCTCAATAAATGTAGATCAAAAGTACCTGGCATTCCATAACTCATTTGTTTGACATATGGCTTGAAATTAGCATTGTTAAAGTTATAATTTGGGTTGTATTATTTATTTGTTGGAAAATCGGTTCCAGGAAAATTGTAAGCTGAATAGAGTTAATCACAAGTTGGGCGAAACTTGTTTCTTGATGCTGGAATTTGATTTTAAAACAAGTAAAAATCTAAGTGCGAGAAAGAAACAGGAGCAGGACGAATAGTTTTAAGCAGTTAAATACCACAGATGAGCCGATATGATGCGAAGGAGAAAATTTGAGAAATTATGCTCGAAAAAAATAGAAGCACTCACCCTCCAGTTCTGCCGTATTTTAAAAACATGATAAAACCTTCTACCTCAGTTGAACCCGGCACATCATATTATTAAAGGAAGGGATGTGATGAGGAATTATAAGGGTGCAGCAGGTGCAGTCCACAATAATGGATTACGAAACCTACCCGGGTCATGCTGAACAAATGAAGGCCTGCTTCCTTCTCCTCATGAAACTGATTGCCCTTTGGCTTTAAACTTATTTATAGAAAACCTCCGGGGCATTCTTTCCTCCACATCACCAGTTTACATGTTAAACATAATGACTCACATTTATTTGAATTTCGTATAAGCAATCTTATTCCGAATGCCCTATTTTGAGCGAGTGAGTTTTCGATGTTATCGTTTCATCTATTGATCAGGAATAGGAAATTATTAATTTGGATAGCCATTGTCTTCTGAGTAGCAGTTGTTATATTACACCAATACCGAGAAACTATTGCCACCTGGAAATTGAAGAGAATGAACGGATTAGTTTAAAATTAAGCGTTCATGTTTCAAGTACTATTGAAGTGGACGGACAAGTGCATTGTGATCTGTATGGCTAGGTTGTCGTCACTCAACTTTTATACTGTGTTCAAATTAAAGTGCAGAGAAGAGTTTTTGGAGTGCTTGCATGTCCTCCAACTCTTAAATGAACAATTACATGTCATTATTTAAATTCCAGTATTTACAGAAAGTAAAGTAGTAACGTAAAACTTATTTTCTTTTCCTTTCTTGAACACGACATCATTTGGCAAGGCAGTACAATTCAAAGCCGTTAATGCTGAGATCGTTTTTTATCATATGATGTTTTATCTTTCCAAAGAAGCAATTTTCTTTTCAATTTTCAAGATACATACGAAAATTTATTTGCCCGGTAGAACAAATGTGCCATTTTAGAATAAAATAAGTAAAAATACAACATTAGCGATTCACATAGGTCGGTTTGGAGTCTAGACGTAAAATAATTCAAGTACTTTATTAGTATCTGACTCAGCCCACATCCTGTACTACTTAGAATTATGCAAATATCTGCAGTTACATGCAGATCAGTTTATGCATAGTAAACTCACGCTTAATTGCCAAGAACTCGCAATTCGATGAAAATTGAACGGTATTGATACCCCTCCTCCGAACCCCACTCATGCCTAATTATTATAGGATAGAAAATTCGTGTACAATGCAATAATAATGAAGTCTTCCCAGCAAAGAAAATACGGTTCTTTGGGTTCACAGATTTTTGACCAATTCCACTCTCTTTAAATTATTATCGAATTTGCTGTAATGATCGTGCATAGGTATGAATTAGCGTTGAAGAGAAAGAGTACTGGTTTTTCGTAGTCGGTATATTCGTTAGCTCCCATTGATTATGAGAAAGATGAATATTTTTTTCGTAGACTATTCTATTTGATAGGACAAGTTAAAGTAGACAGGAGAACTTACAGGTCCAAAAGAAGTGTTCACTTTTCTTTTCGAAGCGTATACAGGATGAATTTGAATGAGGAATTGGAAGAGTAGGAAAGGGTGAAGGAAAAGAATCCGAACTTATTATGTCATTTGGATAGATTGAGCATAGCAGTCTCCTCTCTTTTAGAGGAGGAGACGAGACGAAGAAGTTCAACGTACCAAGCTATGTTCACTTCACATCAAGAATTGCTAGACCAAGTTGCAAGCTTTTTATTGTAAGTGCTTATTGAATAGAAGCCTTCCTTGACTTGACTTCTCCATTTTAGGCTACAGAATTTAACTCACCGTCAAGTTTTGCTCAGACTTTACTGCTCTACATTTTCACTTGAAGGGATCTCTCCAAAATTCAATTTAATTCCAATCTCAACCTATGCTGGCGTTGCTTATGCACTCGTGCCATACCCATGGCTGACGATCTCTTTCCATTAGATTGCAACAAATTTGGTTTGATCAAGTTAATCTTTAAAAATTTGGATTGACAAATTAACTGGTTGAAAATTTTTCGGATAATTTAGAAAATTCCTTAAAATGGACAGTTTACGCAAATTGCCCTTCAATTCTAGAAATTATTGTAAAATTGTAAAATCAGTTTGCTTACACGAATTCTATTCCTTTTGGCTTTTAGACACTCAAGAGTAGGTTTGCTTTTAATTTTGAAAACTCGAATCACTGAAATGGGCAAAACGTACATTTCATTTAACTATTCAAAGATTATTATTATGAGGGTTTTGTAGTTTGATGCTGCGAGGTGCACCTGCTCAGCCGACTTTACGTGAAAATATAAAATGACATCTTTGGGCTAACCAATCCTTGAACTCATATCTTTCGTTCGTAAAGATTTTTGCATTATTTTCTCCAGCAACTAACGTCGGATATAAATAATAACGACACTAGTGTGGGAGGCACATATTACATTTTCCCTACTGGTATTATCCGACATTGTTAAAAAACTTTGTTCATTTTGCTTGGGGAGCTCAAGATTTGTAGATGGAAGAAAGAAAATGGAAACTGAAAATAGAAGGGAAGTCAAAGTCCTATGAGACTTGACGAATGCCCACATAAAAGTCTGCTCGGGAAAACTGGCCAACTTTTTAATCGTTTTATAACTCTTCCTTAATGCAAGGGTAAGGTACTTACTCCTTCATATAGCAAAACCTGGGTGAAAGATAGTAGGTACTGTTGTGGAATGAAGTCAGCCCAATGTAATAAAAGTCATAAACTCATTTCAGTTTTTACTTGGAAGCATGTAATACTATTACAGGCATTTGAACTCTCATACAGGTATTTAGGTGACGTGAAATACATATAAAGTATAAGACAAAGACTATAAAAGTTGGAGCCCTCTGAAAACGAAAGGAAAAGAGTTGGGTAGGTTTTTTATACATTTAGTATTGCATTTATGTGGGATTAGGATGTTTGTTATTGCCGTAGCTCACAATTTACATTGAAACCTTCTCCTCTTAGGTAAATATATTATTACGTATATTTATTAGTAATGCATTTCCTTCTAGTTGAAAAACTGGAAAATAAGACATGCGATGTTTGCCATTTCCAAGGCAGGTCGCATGAATGTATTTGATTTTATTACAGAAGGCCCGGACCCACTCCTCTCAAATTGGTCATGTTTAACGTTAACTTTTAATGGCATGACTATCTGCATACGTTTCTATCCCGAGACATTTTCATTTTATGAGTCTTATGGCCCAGGCAAAACCGTGTCCCCATAAGTCAATTCAACCCTCTCTCGCCTTACCTTGTGTGTTTGTGAACTTTATGATCTTTTTATTGCACCAACTATTTCACCACCTCTTTGATTTTTAGATCCGTACGCATTTCAAAACGAAACGCCTACAATAAAAGCAGGATAAAATAAATGTAAAAGTTTTCTTTCTCCGACTCTGGGTAAATTGGGTTTGTGAATATCTGGTAAGCTGAGTGTGAGTGGGTCGCGGAATTTGAATTGCACTAGTATTATATGTATGTAGATTTTTGGCATGCATTTGGAATTTAGTTTACGCTGCGCTGGAATTCTAGGATGTCGTGGTTGCTTTTACTGATATTGAGTCGAAGGAAGGTTTTGTTTCACAGTTTATTATACTCTTTCCTAAAGGGAAGTAAAAGAAGTAATCTGATCCAGGCAATAATTCTTTCCTTTACAACCATTTACATTACAAATGCATAGGAAATGGGAACGAACGTGTAAGTTCCTTATAATATTGCTTTTAGAGTTTGCCTATTCCTACCACTATTGCTCTATTTATCGCATGCATTGCTGCTTGGGATTGGAAGCATGAAACCTTTACAATCTTTTTTATACCGAGCTTCCTGTCCAGTATTAAATTACACACAAACAAACCATCCGAGAAAGTAGTAATTTGAGAGGTTTGTGTTTTGAGAATGGGTGGAGAAAAAAAGGATGAAGTAGACACTCAATGGGACCTATTCACCGTTGATGTCGTGTCTATAAATCTATCCGCACCCTCAGACAGTTAGACCTTAAAATAACAAAACACAGGATTCACAGGAACAGCAACTTAGCATAGATTAAGAAAAACCCGAATCGATTTACAATCCCATTGAACATCCGCAGTTCTTCAATAGGTTTTTACTCTCCTGCTTTGTTTAGAAACAGGGATTGAGCAAGTGACGCATTGATAGAAGGAGGATAGGGGTTCTCACAAGACGCCGTTTAAACAAATAAAGAAACTCAGGATTAGAAGGGTGTGTGACATTTGTAATCTTGTGCTTACTCCACTCGTCGGTTGGATCAAATGTATAAACGAAGCCGATAGTATTGTCGGTTGGGATAGCTCGTTTGCTTAGAACACACATGAGTGTTTTCTTAGTGGGTATCTGGATGATTCACTGTGTAGTTCCGAACGCTACAGAATTCATTATCTTTCCGGCTATTCAACAAAGTATTTTTCGATAAACTGATTATAAGACCTGTATGAGGGTTAGACAACACGGAATGCAAAATTCGGGTACATGTACTACTGTATTAGAATAAGACACGTATCTTCAAATTTAGTAGGATGATTGAATGCATTATTTCTTCCTAAGGATTTAGATCGACTTAAATCTGTTTATGTACAATTGATCCAGTCAGACGAGGTAGAATATTTTCCTCTGCACCATGTCTTCGCATTCTAACTTCTCACTGTGATGTAGTTGAATTGTGAACGAATGAAAGTGCAGTGGATACCAGTGCAGCAGATCCAAGGAAGAGAGGTTCGTTCATTCGACAGTGAGTAAAGTGCAGGTTCTGAATTGTTGTCCTGATATACCCTTTTGATACACCAATTATGTCTGAAAGCACCAAGAACCGGTTTGAATTCTTTTTATTAGTTTGGAAGTTGGCTGAATCTTGGAAGGAGGAAAGGAAAATACTTGCACTACTACTACTACTGCTGTCAGTTTGACAAGAGTCTACCTCTGAGCAAACATCCCTTTTGATAATCCCCAGGCGGAATTCAAATTCTAAAATTCTCTTACACGTACGATTGTAATCTCTAAATTCTCCCTTACCAGGTCTAATCATTCTAACCTTCTGTAATTAGAGGAAGTTAAAACAGTCGACTTCAGATTATAATTATGCACTCTTAGTACGTTATCCAGAGACTCACTAAACATCCGTATTCGTTTTTGGTTCTTCTCTTTGATCTATTGTTCACTTCTTATTGCTCAGCTCTGAATGAATCTTTGAATTCAGATGAAAGAGAAATTAAACTTTCTTTCGTCATCTTAAAATCCGTCCCGTCAGCAAATGAATTCTTTTAAGAGAGCTTAATTTGAAGGCAGTGCAAAGTAAAATGTAAAAGTTAAGCTTACAGTCTTAACATATTTGAGATTGGAACTGTTGTAGCATCAGGAGACAATTCCAAGTGAAGGTATGGAAAGAAACTAAATAGTTGGCAGATGGAAAGGGAACAAAAAAGTGTCATAATCGTAAACGGCGAGCTAAAATGAGATTCAATAAAACCAAATGTGTTGGTGGAAGCAGAGGACTCGTTACATGGACTTGTTAGTTTTCCATGTGTGCTTGCCATATTGAACTTAAGGGCATTCTCTTGCCACGACTAGCCCATTACCTTGGGTTAATAGTCAGTGGACAAGAGTTTGTCAAAGAGCTGAGAATGTTTGTAATGGGAATGCTTCCTTACACCGTTCTGTTTTTCAAGGTGATGACCGGTAATAAATATGTCTTGGAAAACTATTCCAATGAAATTATGGTGGTCCAGGAGCTAGAATTGAACGAACCTCCCAGGAGAATCAGAAAATAATAATTTCGTAAATATCTCAGGGGAATATATAAGCCGATTATCCTATCTTGGGACATGTGGTGATGCAACCGGATTTTTGAGGAAACGAAGAGATAATTTTTGTAAGACAAGTTAATGGATTCCTAGACTGATGGAACCTTTGTGGACAATTGGATTGTGTTAGTGTAGTAAAGGGAAGGAAATGAGGGGATTGGAAGTGGAAGGGTTGAATGGGGTGGTGTGGAAGGAAGGAACATTGGAATGTTTGAAGTAAGAAGGGAACGGAATATACATGATGGGGATGAATTCACATGATGAAGCAAGAAATGTATGTCCTGGGGGAATGGACCCCTGGTGACAACGACACGCATTTTGTCGCGGAGAAAATCCCCTAGCCTCACCTTTTATTTATGAGATGAAGTACTATGAAGGGAGATGCTGGCTGCCTTCTAATGTCATTTCTCACACATTGCCATGCATTCTATCCTCCAGAAAAACACGCACGCAAAGAATAACACACAAGCCACCACCACTATGCACAAATGACTTTGGTTGGCCACAAATTCTTGTACTCATATCCGAATGGAGCTACGAGGTATGGAAGTAGAAGACATTGGTACAGCGATGCTCATATATTCAGAAGGAGTTTGAAAGAACAACGGAGTAGACGAGACGCGAGAGGAGTAATGCTTTTGCCGTGTAATGGCAGGACACGACACGGGCGGAATTTTTGTCTCCATGAAAAAGGGTGGACACCGATTAATTGATTTTGACTCTCAAGGCAATTTTTACCTCGACATATATAGACGATACTGGCAGTCTAGCATGGAGAATTTGCTGACCACACTTCCAAGCAGGTGTGCAGGAATATGCTTCAACTTCGAACCCTCCTTGGCAAGGCGATCATTAAACCAGGCAGAATTACTATTCTTCCAAATAGGAAAGGACCTCCTAATCTTATTGCCTACCTTCTTTTCACTTTTAACTCCAGTCTTCCGCCTACTCATTCTCCTGCCTATCCAGCTGTCTGTCACTCAGAACAACCTTTCAAGATTTCTCGCAAGTTTTTACCCCTCCCTACGTGCAAATACGAACAAACAGATTTTGCAATAATTCTACCCTTGAGACAGTTTCCCACCAACCCGTCTAATCTTTGACAAGGCAAGGTAACCCTTACATCAAGTTTCTTCGTTTTACTTTAACGTATGCACTTTCTGATTAAAGAAAACTTTGAAAATCCGATTAAATCTACACTACTTATTAGTGGTTTTTACTTCAACTTGTTTCGGTTTAATTAACACCGGCTGTTTTAGGAATCATAATCCTGAAGTCTTGAAAATTGACTGATTATTGAGATCACTAGTGAACTCACTGCTGATCACTATTGAACGTTCGTCTGATTTTTTTTTTAATTTGAGGGAGACGTACTATCAAGGAAATGGCGGAGTTTAAGTTTTTGTATGCTAAGTAAAAACTCCAGAGTTTCTGGAAGGATCGCATGTTGATTATTTTTCTTGGGGACAGGATTAGATGGATATTTTGAATTGAACTGAGGATGGAAGTCTCTTGGGAATACATTGAAGAATATGTGATGGGACGAATTTAGATAGATGGATGTGCATGTGTGAGGAGTGAAAAGGAAAATGAAATGGAGCTAGAGGAATTAAATTATGGAAAATGTTAGAAACTTCAAAGAGAGAAAGGAAAGGGTCTTTCCCATTGCAATCAAGAGAAAGAGGCTTCTTCCTTTCCTTTCATACAAAGTAAGGCTCTTGGCTTGATGGTGTACTAGGCTTCTAGTCTGAGTCTAAAACCCTAACTCCCGTCGCAATTCGTTCCGTTTCACTCAGCATCTGCTTCTCTCTTCCTTTCTGTCTTTACTGAGCCGTACCGACCGAGTTGCCCGACCGTGTATTCCAGGATGTGCCCAGAATAATGCTGGATACATTAAGTTAAATTACGAACGTATGACTCCGAATGCATTTTTAGTCGCCGATAAAAGAAAGGTAGGGTAGGATAACCCAGCCTTCGCTCCAACCTCGCATTGTTGAATTTATGAGAAATGAGTGACGGGTAGAGGTTAAAGGAGCTCTCCCTATTCCTTCCACTTTCCATGCCTTACTCTTATGTTTCGAGATGGTTCATTGATTGCCGTGGCGTAGTCTAATAGTCAGGATGAAATACCTTCCGGTGAGAGTCGGACAAATATGTAGTAGTAGCTCAAATTTGCCAGACAGAACCGGAACACCCGCATTTTTGATTTTCCAGTTTTGACAGATCAAGCTTCGCAGTCCCTCTTCATGCATCGTTGGTCGTGGGATTATATTTGAATCCACTGCTGTGTTTTCTTTGTTATTTGAAATCATGAATTAATGTTTGCCTCTCTTTTGTATTTGTCACAGTTGTTCTCCTGGACACAACAGAAGAGTCAGCTCTGCAGTGGACGCAGTATCCATATGGACCCTCAGCATCTACTCCAGGCGTAAGTTCAGTCTATTCATTGATGTATATGTTATTTTCTCAAACGCTACCCAATCATCTAACTTGAATCGCTATATCCAAAATTGAAATGAGTTGTCCTGTTAAGATTAATCGATGTTAAGATTAATCGAACCATTTAATGTTGGAGTTTGTCTCTTGAACCTCACAAACTCAGCACTTGTGTCAACTTAGATTTCAGAGGTCAGGCTAGATATCCGCAACGCTTTCCTCTGAATCTAAGTCCATAATTAATTTCGCCATGGAAGAAACCTAAAAGTTTTCAACGAGGCGAAAGTCATTCATTGTTGAGCTCATTAGAGACCTGATAAAGGTATTCCCTGTCGCCTTTATCATGGCAGGTTACTTCATTTCTTGAACTATGCATAGGGTAATCTTGGATTTTATATATTACGATTGAGAAGGGAAACGTTTGAAAGAGAAGAATACGCAAAGAATCGATTGACCAAATGTATGTGCCCAAATTCATCACTGCTGGTGGTTCAGCATATATTTTTTGTGTTGTTGTGGAGCAGTGCCCATCCACATCCAGCACGTTGGACGAGGATGGATGTCAGATTGACAGAAAGAGTCTCCTTGTCGTCGGCTCATCTTGTTTGCAGTGACATATCCGGGCTAGGTTTTTGCTTTGCTGCTGTTTGAAAGTGCTAGTGAACCCTGGGACGACACGACTCAGCAGAACTCTAGTGAGCCGTCAGACGCAGAACGCCCCTTTCATCATCATTCCATTCTATGGATTTCAAAGCCAACTCCAAAGTTTTAATAGCGTGTGTCGTCGTCTCTTTCCTTCTGCTAAAAGATAGAAGGAGACTTCTGCTCTGTCATCACTTATCACACACTCACTTATCTATCTTATAAGAAGACTCTTTTCATTCACATGAAAGTATTCAATTTCATGCTTAGCCTCCATTTAGTAGATTTACCAAGGAATTCGAATTGACATACTTTCTCGTTTCTCTTTTCCTTTGGTTTGGGGTTTATGTGAAAGATGTTATCAACTCTTTTTCTAATGCTAAAAGTTCCTTTTCAACTTTGAATCCTATGAAAATACGTATCAGGTTGTCATATATCATAACCATGAATGCTGAAACTTAGAAGAGAGTATATGCGGGGTCTTAAAAAGTAGAGCAAGCAAAGGTATAAAGAATTGAAAAGTAGTTCTAGTCAATCATGCTATTGTGGACGACGGACTGAGATTGTCGAAACTGGCAAAAAATTGGAAGAAATAAAATCAGTCAGGCAGGCATTGTTTAAAAGAATCGGGTGGTCGTCTACAGAAAATTGACCAGGACAGAAAATGCTGAGTTTGTAGACTGTAAGTTGTAAAATTTGGAAATTCAATTCAATTGGAGGGAAAGGCTAGCAACTAAAGAACAGATTCACGAAGGCAAGGGAGAGTATTTGGCATTAGTCACATGAATGCTTCACTGAGTTTTGGAAGGGTTTGCTTGACTTGACGGGCAAAAACTAATATTGGGCTTGAGGAGTGGCAGGACATCGACATTAGCTGTAAATAGAGACGAATAGGAACGAAAAAATTGCCAAGGGCTTGCTCTGATCGTCCCATGTGCTCACTTGGGCTTGGGCTCGCCTGGTCAAATCAAACCTATTCTCATTATTGACAGCGTCCTTCGTTCAATTCTCATCTCGTGTGCACACGACCTCAATCTCTCCCTCCAAGTCCACCTCACATGTTATTTTTCCTGCAAAGTGAGCCAGATGAGATATGTGGTCCACAACAAGGTGGGTGAACGAAAATGTGATTATAGCGGAAGACATAAAAGAAATGGTGTGACCAAATGATCTTCTTTTCTGCATTCGACAAGGAGATCGTGTTCAGGGAGGGATAACGGCACTGGACCTGATTCTCTTTCTCTGCTTCAGCGAATGCATTTTGGAAATTCCAAGGTTTTGCACCTAGAATCGTCATTTTGCTTAAAGAATCCTCACCAGAGAATATCACTTGGCATGCTTTCCCTGAACAGACACTGGACTTGGGTGGACAAATGTAAGCTAGAACAAAGCACATCTGGACTCGAATCTCATGCTACAGCGAATCTGAATTGGTCTGAATCCTTCATTCCATACAACTGGATCCTTCTTGAATCATCCAGTTCTGAGGCCTTCGTTCTATCTGGAATCAATAGGCATTTATGGGAAACGCAGGGATATTCCTTAGAAGAGAACGAAGTTATCTCGTTTCATCTTTCGGTCGGACTTTCGGACTACTAGAGTAGTTTAAGTTATAAAATTATTTACTATTGCCGGTTCTGTACGATCCGTTTTATTCAAGCTCTAATTTCTCCTTGAATCGTCGTCTGATTATGAGATAAACTTAATACTAGGACGTGTGTAATCCCGTGACGGGAAAACACAGATAGGCCGAGCGCGTGAGACCCTATGTTCATCCCGTTTAGCTCGTTCAAGTATTTTTTTAAACTATTCATGGTATTTTCTCTCCCATTCATCAATGTAAGTTTAATTTTACTCACGGTACCTTCAGAAATTGATCCTCTGCAAAGAAAGCATGATGCTATAAGTGCCGAAGCAACTAAAATTCAGTAATAGTAGAATGCATCAATGATGTCAAATAATCACTCGCATTTCAGTCTGCAATGTAAAACTTTTAGAAACTTCAAAATTTTGGAAGCGGACAACGTTATTTTGAACTCAGAATTGATTTTGCTAGCTGAGTCCGTCCATTATTGGCGAGCAAAGAGAATGAAATGAAACAAAAGTTACACTTTAAGAAATAAAAAAAACCCTTTGAAAGATATGTTCTCATTCAATTTCGTCAATGATTCAGTGCAAGAATGCAACCACGTATCTTAATAACGAAACGCTTGGAATTATTTTAATCTAAAACTATCTAAAACTCTACTGAAGGAATCCGAATTAACTATAAACTAACATTTAGAGTTTGCTTCGTGTCCATGACAACGTACTGTCCACGCATGCACGCACGAACACAAAAGCAATTCTCATCAACCATAAGGTCTCACTACACTTCGAGCTATCGCTCTCCGCTCGCTCGGCCAATTATGGACACCAATGTAATTCAGTCCTTTTGTTCTGATGATAGATATGGATTGAAGTGCAAGCTTAATGTACAAGAATGCTATGCCAGATGAAGATCATATACACAGTTTGCTATTATTTGCTCTGTCTGATATGTTTCTGCGATTCTCGTATTTCTGAAAAGATTTCAAGGAATATAAGTTGAAAGCAAACATGTTGGCACTGTAAATTTTCAATCAAAGAAGAGCGGTGTTTGATAACGGTATCGAGTTCTTCCTAAACAGACTTATCCAATCCGCCCATATCGAAATTAGAAATTGTTAGGTTTATGTTGGGAAACTTCCCCTGCATCAAGGCATAATAAGTTCGCCGCATGTTGTAGTGTTGTATTTTGCGTATCCCTTCAGAGAAGGATTGAAAGCAATTATAATGTTCTCTTGCTTGCACTAGTTAACCCTGAATAGGTTGACCGAATGCAAAATCTATTATTATTATATCTCTGAGATGAGTTTGAATTGCTTGAAGTCGCAGTGAATGTTGTGTTAGGCGATTAAAAGTGAAAGCAGTTTGTCGGGGATCTGAATAAGAGCATACAAGAGGAGGTTATTGCAAGTGTTAATGAGTTTCTGTTTGTGAGGATTTTATTGGATCCAATTAATGCTCTCGTTTGTACTTTTCGAACTCCCACAAAGTGTTTGCATAATAAATTCTGTCTGCTTAAAGTTAAAGCCCCAGAAGCCATTCTATTTCACTCGTAAGGCAATCTTACACTTGCGCATTTCTCTAAGCTAAAATAGAAGAGATGGTAAAGGAGAGAGAGAGTCCGATATTGACTTGATTCATACCTGAATGAGAGATGCTGAGCACCAATTCAAAATTCAATTCGAATCCTGGCGTCCTGAAGCCTTGTGTGGTTGAAGAGGAGAGAGGAGTCTGGAAATGTTGAGAAAACTCATTCTGCTAGCTTTTCTAAAGGGAAGGGAATTAGAATGAAGGGAAGAATGGGATAAAATGGAATAGAAGAAGGTGCGATAGTGAAAGGCTTTTACGTCGTCTTCCTTCCTCACTTTCCCTCTTCAAGAAAGTAAAGTTTTCCTTTTCTCCGGAGGATCGATTCTGGATCAGTGAGATTTCTTAAAGAGAACCTTTGTTCTCCTAACTCCACCCTACCTAACCAATTCTAACCTCCCTACATACTCAAAGAAGTATGGTGCCAAAAAGTTAGCACTGGCACCACCAATTCTATGATGAATGAGCAAGTTCTTGGTGGCCACATGTAGTCCTTACTTTTAGCTTCTGTGGACGTCGAAATCACCCTGAGTGGAATCTAGTTATTGATTCTGGTCAGAGATTAGAAAGAAACAATTCGAAGAGTCGCGTTATCCGATTTCAACTCGAGCCCTCATGGGATAAAAGAAGCTGAACTCCGAATTAGGACTGGCCATAGAAAGGAAGATTCCTGTTTAAAAGAGGGAGAGAAAGTAGGATAATTCAAATTAGATACGCCGGAAGGGCAAGGAAAGACTTTCTTCAACTCTAGGCTTTCCTTAAGTCAAGGAAAACTGAAGGGTTTGTTGATTGCTTTGGCTACGTGAATACTATGTAGCATCAACATAGGCGTTGAATTTCAGAGTAAAAGTTCTCCCCAACGAGGCAATTCCGAGTTCCTTAACTCGTGTCTTTCAGATCGACCACTGTCATGGGAATTCCCTCCAATTAAGTTGGGAACTTCAGAAGTAGCAATGGGCGAAGGCTGCAAGAAAACTACTTTCACCTTTCACTTTAACTGTCAATTCATTTTGGACACTAACGAATCAGGAACAAATTCGGTTCCTCTCTTCCTGTGTCTTCATTCTCCATGTCGAAGTGTAGTGCCGAGTTACCCTCTATACTTGAGAGAAGTGATTTCAGTCATCTTAAGGCGAAAGGAGAATTCAAATTATTAGCAAACACAAGTTTTAGTTGGCAGAGTTGGAATTTTTGCAGAGCAAAGAATTATTCGGAATTTCTAAATCTGACAAATGAACACTGGGACAGGTCAGTCAGTTCAGATAGAGAGTTTGATTAATCTTCTTGCTCGACCTCAAGGCAACAAAAGGCTGAGAAAAATACTTCTATTAAGCCATCACTCCACTCCTATTTCCGAGGGGAGATTTTTCTTCTTTTACTTCCTTATGTTTTATTCTCTTTCCATAAACTGGATCTTTCGTCGTCCTTATTTCCTGCTCAGACCATTTGGTCGTTTGATTTCCTATGTGTAACTTCAGTTTAAATGCCTTCGATTGTAGGGCATTTCTTATAAGACTATCAAAATTTTGTGAAAGGCTGTTCCAGTTCAGATTTTGAGTTACTTTGCCGTCTGTTAATTCTTAATCACATTGCTCAGACTGAGTGGAAACTATAAGTGAAATCATTTTTTGTCCATATTCAGTTGAAACATTTTCTTTCTGGGCTTTCCGGATAAAATTTTACTGATATCTGAATAGTAAAATACTTTAAATATGTGTTGTTGAATATAAGCATCTTAACTTTGCTTACTATACCTTTTTTGGGTTCTCTATTTTTTATAATTGTAAGTAATACGGTTAATTTGGACTTTCGCCTTAATTCCTTCTTGGGAGCGAGATATGCATTTCTGCTTTTTCTCATCATGAAAGGAAGCGCGGAAAGCAGGGGGAAGTACATAATTTTATTGTGGCAAAAGAGGAGGAGATGATTACTATTTGATAAGATCAGAGAGGTTGAATGTAACGTTAATGTCTTGGAGTCCCATCGGAGCAATCCATTGCCGAGACGATAGGATTGGAGTTGAGTTAAGGAGACTGCGGCAGACAAGGCACTTGATAATCATCTCCTTCCGAGCGCTTCTTATTCTTGAAACGCCTTCTGGTACATCCTTATAGCGTTAGTACACAGTTTTCTCGTCACTTGAAAGACAGGAACGAATTTTCAGTTTTAGATCCCGAATTTACATCCTGAAGCGAAAGCTGTATTGCTTGAATTGCAAACCGCTTTCCCCAACGGATCTGACTCGTTTAAATGAGAAAATTTTCTCTGGCGAGTTTACAAAACTCGCCACTCCTAATAGTAATGAATTTTTACGGCTTCTAGCCAAGTCTACGTGTCAGTTATGAACAAAGCGTTAAATAGATTTTTGTTGGGTTTGTTCTAAATAATGTTGAATTCCATAGTTATGGCATAAGGGGAATGACATGATATATAGGGACAGAATAACAAAGGGTTTACGAAGAACATATTTAAGGATCGGTCGAACAGACAAGGAGATGGAATGACTTTTTCAGCTGGAGAGGAGGAGGTAATATAGAGTTTATATGAGCGAGACAGGTCATAAAAGACGAGACGTAATAGGCCTTAAGTAGAGGTAGAAGGTAAGTAAATAGTTGCGGGGTGCATTTGGAAGGAAAATCCGGATGGGTTCTTTTTCTTTTGGCGTTAGGTTGTTCCTATGTTAGTATTGTTGGAAAAGGAACCGAACATGAAGATTCTACTTTTCCTACTTCTCTCTGCCAGAGAGATAAATGTATTCTTTCGTCTGAAGCTGGTTGGATCACATTCTGTTCTTCCAATCTGCCTCCTTGAAGGAATGAAGTGGGTGTCAGTGCCGTCGAGTCAGGGAGAAATAACGAGGACTCGGAGCGAGTTTATTTTTTTTGAGAGATCTTCAAGGGTGGCATAATATACGTTCCCAAAAGAATGGGAATTTAAGTTGATGCATGCGTGGAATTCTCCTCAAGACAAGTTATAGTTATTAGGTAGAGTTCCGTCTCCATCGTTTTTTCTTGTAGGGTTTCTGGACGATGTCATTAAAATATCTAGTCAAGTTGAAATTCTCAAATGTCAACTCATTCTCTCATTACAACAAATTTACAAGCAGTAATGAGGGAAAGCAGCGTTAATAAAAAGAATTCATCATTTTATTTCCATCGTTTTCATCTATCTTCTTAATTTTCCTTTTGGACTTGCCCTGGATTTAAATTCATTGCAAGGTCATCTTGCTCAATTCTCGAAACAGCGTTGAGAATTTCTTTTAGTTTGGCTTTTCCATTCTTATTCTTTCATGAATTATTATTGGCTCACTTACACCCGACTTTAGGAATCTGATTATCTTTCCTGAGAGACGTTTCGTACCGTGGCATGAGTATTCATATTGAAGAATTATCATCCCTAGACCGAATTTCCTTTACTTTATAGTAATCAGTCCCATTATTCGAATGATGATTGATTGAAATAAATCAAACATGATTTTGAAATAATAATACTTAACTAAACATAATTTT
>WJEZ01000154.1:0-42026 GCA_009869925.1 Thalassaphorura encarpata
TTCGAAAATTCAAATTCGCTTGACGCTAACCGCATCAAGCGATGGTCGAAAATTCAAACCTTTTGTCCTTTTTACAAGAAAAAGACCAGTCAAGGCGCGTTCTGATCTGGGATAGTTTTACGGCACACATCAGTGAATATTGAAGGTATAATCCTTCTTGCAGAGGCTGACGAAGAAGACTTTAATAGTATTGATGAGATGGACTTAGAAACTGATGATGAAATTGAGTAATTTGTAAAAATTTTGACTTCAAACTCTTGAAAAACTGACTTTCAAACGATAAGAGTACAATTCGAAATTGAAGTAGATGCACTAGTATTCTGCAGTTTTAGGGTTTATTTCTCACCAATCAAAAAACCTAAGGTACTGTACTTCTAATTTGGGGAAGACGCTAATTCAATGCCATAAAAATAGATCAATTTCTTTGACACATGCCTCAGCATCTAGTCAACAACAACCGGATGGGTTTATAATTTTATGGAGTACGTTCATTACTTATAAGTTTTTACTCACATGTGGGTTGGAATGTTGTTTTTTGCGGCTTCAGCCGTCGTGGCTAGAGACCGCAAATGTAAAATTTGTCTGGAAGCTATTAGAAGGCTCTCGATGCTTAATAGCGTTTGAAATTGATTAAAATATTAAAAATAAGCTATACAAACCAGTAGTTTTGTTTAACCACTTAACTGTTGCCGTCCTTCATCGAACGGCATGACAAAATTTTTTCTGCTTAATTCTACAAATGAAATTTTGCATTCTTACTCATTAAATATCTGAACTAAAATCTAAGCTAAGTAATTCTGCGTTCGCTGTTTCTTTCTACAAATTATTAAATGGAACAAAATTATTTGAAATATTTATTTTGAGATTTAAATTTTACCATACAGTTCGCAAATAATAGAACAGATCAAATGTAAATTCTGAAGTACTTTCAGCGTTGTTTTATTTATTAAACTTCTTACGAATCCATTCTCTAGCTTCTGTAAGTGAAATTTTTCCATCAGCATTTGTATCGGCTTCTTTGCAGAAATCCTCATATGTCAGTTCAATTCCTGCCGTTCCTTCTGGATCATGCGTGCGTAATATATTCAAAAAACCTTCAAATTCGTCAGGTTGAACAAATCCATCCTTATTAGAATCCACAAGATCAGTAAATGTATCGAAGTAAAAATCATTCCTATAAACGTTCTTCATGATTTCTAATATTGCATCCCATAGAATTCGTCCTTCAAAATGATCGATCCAATAATTTCTGTAAACTTCAATTTGCTCAGAATTTCTGTCAAACCAAAATAAATCCATCACTTCCTTCATCTGTTCAGATGAAACTGAGCCTCGGTTAGCAGGATCGTAGGTTGGTAAATCTTGAAACGCTTTTGCAGCAATCTCAAGTTCAGCTTCAGTGTACGGTTTTGACATGTCTCGATAAGCGACTGCCATTATGACTGCAACTAAATCAGTGGATTTATTTGCTGAAAGTGTTCCGTTGGTATAAGTGAAGAACTAACTGAACAAATTTATTTGAAGTTTAACTCGATAAATTATTGGTTAGTGTTAAAATTATCTGAACGTAAACAGAGGCTTTCATTTCCTGGTACGATATCGTTAAACCGCAATTAGATATGATTTCCATGAGGCAGTCATTAGTTAAACTCAGCCTGCAGTTTGTAGTACAGTATGAATAAGCATATTACTGGAATTCCCCAAATGTGAAGAATTGTAATACGTTATACAAATGCTGCCGATTTTCAACAATTTTGGAGGCCTAACATATATCCTGTTTCTGTTTTTAAATATTTCGCATAGAGTGTTAAAAAGACGCAAATTGGCGTTGAATTATTGAATTTTGTGGGTTTGAACAAAGAAAGTAGCGATGCATCAGGGTTGGGGCCATAGAGTAATAAAAAAGGCGCGAAAGGACGTGCCATTGAATTTTTGAACTTCACGGGTTTGAACAATGGAAGTAACAGTGCGTCAGGGTTGGGGCCATAGAGATTTCTAATCTCTATGGCGCTGGAATTGGAAATTAGTATTTAGAGCCAAAATCTTGATTTATTGGAGCTATCCCTTATGAAAATCGGCCCTGTATTATCAATTTATTGTTATAAGATTTGTATATTTGTATGACTAAAAATTGGAAGAAAATTAAAAAAAGTTAAAAAAAAACCGTACCAATTCGTTAGTTAAATTGGGAGAAAACCGCGTCAACACTGTGGGAGTTATGCTTTTATTCTTTAACGAACTTTCATACCAATTCATCCCAGAATCATTAACTGTCGTGTAATTGCTTACAACAGATCTAAAAAGCTCAAAAACTGGAATGTTCAAAATTATGACTTTCTTTAAGTGTAATTACAGTGGTCAGTGGTCACCCCTGATTCCCGCATGCTCCTAAGGTGTACATAGAATTAGGCTGGTTTTGCAACAAAGCATTTGTTTTATTCCTAATTTGTACCATCACCTTTTACATTGCTTTGAGTAATCAATTTGATTTATGAGATCAGCCAGTCAATGCTAACAGACTAGATGCGACGATGAATAAGTTCGTAAAGAACGAATTGACGAATTCAAGTCATGCATCAGAGTTGATAATTAATACGACTGGCTACAAAATCCCAAGGACACCTATTTTTTCAAAGTTCTGGAAGAACAATTGGTACAGGGAGATATTGCCGAATTGTAATTATGAGACTGTACTGTCTGAGGATCAGGTAGATTCAATTAAGAAAATTGCAAAAGATTTTTAGACTAATTATTTTTTAACATTTTCAGATTATAAGAGTTTCAGTTGGACGATGTGTCACACTTTTATAGTGAAAGTTTTTTCTTAAGTTCTTGTGTAGATTGTTTCATGTCAAAAATTCACCACATTTGTCGATGTTAGTAAACGAGAAATGTTGCTCACAAGATTCGGAAGCTCGCTCAACTTGGACGTGGACTTTGTCATCAAGTCACCCGTCCAAAAAAAATTGACTATTGGAAAACTGATGCATCCGAAGATATTCCGCCAAGTATAATTATATTTGATGTAGATACCACATCTAGATCTCATGCATTTCGTAGTCTTCCAAAAACAATGTCCCTCATGAAGAAAATGGGATTTGTGGACTTCAAAGGGCTATCATTCCTTGGCACCTTCAACGCTTACTAATTCTATAGTATTTCTAATGGATTTACCCGGAAAATAAGTTCGAGCTAAGTGTGATTCCAATTGGACATCAACGTTTGGTCCTTGACCTCTTATTTGGAAGGACTTTAGTTTGCAAAATTGTTACAATGTATGTGGAAGATGGTGAACAAAGTTTCAATTCGGGTGATGAATCAGGATTTCGTCAAAAACCAACCGAAAAAATCTGGAAGCAAAATTCCCAGACTTCAAGAAAATTTTAGCAACAACGACAGAGGCTTTAACTTAACACCTCCGTTTGATTTGCGCCAAACCTTGATGCACATTCTATTCATGGCATCCGGATGAAACAAAAGTGCTGATTTTGAACCAGTGCTACCAGATCGGTCAAGTTTATTTGTTTCTGTGAGTTTGAATCAAACTTGTGACACGGTTCATGTCCAGCCTGGAAATTGAGTTTGTGGAACCTCAATGGACAATGCACCTTACTACCTCAGTAACATATTATGGAATTTTGTTTCCACAGTTTCGCTTTAACCCAGCTCCATTTCACCGTTTCTACGCTTTATTAGCTTTTAACTAGTTGAGGCTGACCAGTTTATGAGTTCTTAATGTCCGCCCGTCCGTACGCGGTCTGCAGTTCGCAATTCTCGACCGAAGCAAAAAATCCGCAAATTTGAGCATCAGGCTTCACGCTAAAATTGAGCAGTTGTATCTCAAACCAATATAATTGGAGTGGCTGGGAAAATCGGCTCAACCCTGAATGCGTTTCCATTTTTTATGCATAATTATGATCTTCTATTGATAATTTTCAATGTGTATGTGCAGAACCATATGGAAAGGAAAGTGACCGATTCTTGTGTTGTGAACTCGAGTAAGTTACATGGAAGCCTTGTTGCTTCCTCAGCACAAAAATAAAGAACTAAAGTCTTGTACGAACAACAGACAGTGACCACTAGTGGGAGTTTCTAGTCAAGGAACTATGAAGTATCTTTATAGCAAATTTATTTTAGTTTATAGTTTATAGTAGTTTTAGTTAATAGAAATAGAATCTGTATTCATAGCTTACCAAGTCGACAACCACAAACGGGACAGTGTTCAAGATTTGTACGGCATTCAGAGCATACGATGTGACCGTTTTTGCATTGAAGAATAGGAGGTAGTACATATATGTAACATACTGGACAAACCAAATGTTGGATCACTGAATCATCAGAATCTCCTTGGCGTTGATTTTCTAGCGCCTGTATCTGTGCGCCCATATTACTGCTGGCCATGTTTTACTTTTCTTTATCACTTTGGCACAGGGTAAAAACTTTTATACTAGTGGTAGGTGAGAACAAAAGTTTCAAAATTCTGAATTTTGTATGGATCCTATGTAAATATGAATTTAATTTTTGCAACTGTTGACGAGCTGATTAATGTTAAGGAAGTGGGTCGTCTTACTCATACTCGACGGTTGGACTGATTTCTAAGTTGTCCAAGAAAACATTACGTCATTCGATTGGTCCAATAGAACGCTGACAAATCACTTCCTGGTTTGGGGGTTGACCTAGTAAAACTCAACATTGTAGAACTGTACCTACCTCTCTCCCCTAGTAGAAGAGTTGGGCAGTTAGTTAGCAAGTGCAGTTTCTACGATAGTAGTAGTACATTTGATATACTCCAAGAATACGAACACGTTTCCTACCATATTGCACATAATCTAAAAAGTAGAAGAAAAGGGTTAATGTTTGACTCTGCAGTGAGCAACTTGTAATTGTGTCCTTGTCACATATGGTCTAACTTTTTCCTGTTTTATTCCTCCAGATTCTGGTTAATTCCAGAAAACAGAGTCTAATTTGTCGTGACCCTACAGACGGTCTGACCTTTGTTTCATCGTGTTTTGTTGGGTGAATATTGTGTATTATTTCAGCATTCTCAATTCCTCTTCAAGAATTATCAATTATGGAGACGGGCAGAAACAGCAATAATGCGCAGTCTCGTCGGGTTGGACGAATTACAAGCTGATGTACAGGCCCTTCGAGCTCAGGTTCACGTTCTAAGAGATGAACTGGATGCATCTTATGAAACTGAAGCAACTAGCAAAAGTTATATTTCAATTCTGAAAGGCCGTTGTCGTGCACTGAGTGAGTCCTGTAGCAGATATCGAGAGTTGGAGGTAGTAGATCCAAAAGAACAAAAATGCTCAATTTGTAGAGTTTATTTTTCCTTCTCCTTATTCTATAGGAAGAGAATCGCCGATTAAGGCGAATTCTTGATGGTAAATCTAACGATACTGCTACTCAAAGAGAGAAGATTGAATATCTTACGGATAAGTTGGTTTTGATGGAAGGAGAGAGGAATGATCTAAAGGCAGCTTGTGGCCAGTTTCAAACGTTATACGACAATATCAATAAGAACATGGTAAAATTAATAGGGAGTTTATTTTATGGCGTTGGTTTTAGCTTGTCCTTTATAATTAGGAAAATGAGCGAACCATTTCACAAGGTTACTACAGAAAATTGGAGGGTCGTTACAGATCAGAATTGGCCAAGAATCAAATTTGGTCTCAACGATATGCTCAGTTGGCTTGTCAGTCTCAGGAAACGTCTCAGCAGCAGCAGCTGGAGCCAGAGGGTTCATCAAACAAGAGGAGAATCTTGATCAACCCTGCTCATCCTGCTTATGAAGATTTACTCACAACTCTGGGTTCACAATCGCAATCACAGCCACCAGCTCCTAAAAGGATCAAATTAGTTGAGCAAACACATGACTCACAATCTTTGGTAAGCTGAAAAGTTAACACATTCGCCTAAATGTTAAAATGTCCACAATATTTATAACGTTTTTAGACAAAATCACCTGAAGAAGGAAACGCAAAGGCCGGACCCTCTAGTGCGATTCGAAATTCCACTTCAACATGCGGACGAGCCTCGGGCAACGTGAAGAACATCAAGGGTAAAAAATTTGGCAAAGGAAAGGCTAATGCTGAGGCTGAATTGGCACAAGCTGGATCATCAAATGGGGCAAAAATGGAACGCCGTGAAAGTTTGGAAGACATTATAACTTTTTAGACAAAATCACCTGAAGAAGGAAACGCAAAGGCCGGACCCTCTAGTGCGATTCGAAATTCCACTTCAACATGTGGACGAGCCTCGGGCAACGTGAAGAACATCAAGGGTAAAAAATTTGGCAAAGGAAAGGCTAATGCTGAGGCTGAATTGGCACAAGCTGGATCATCAAATGGGGCAAAAATGGGACGCCGTGAAAGCTTGGAAGACGGAGAATTGGCCGATGAAGATTCGGAATGAATTCTAGGGGTCAAATGAGCTCTTTACGTAGTTGGTTAATACGATTGCAATCCTCATTCCAATTATAACTAATATTATCATTCGAATTTTTACAACAATATGTATACTTTGTAAGTACTATTACCTAGACTGATTTAAATTTGTTAACATTAAGATATTGAATAAATCCGAACATGAATACACATGGGCTCATGGTAGACTATGAAATAGATAAAAAATAGAATAAAAATAGTTAATATAGTACGTTTACTTCTCTATAATAAAAAATCCTTGTCCATTCAGGTATTTCTTATAATGCGTTGATTAATTGAACATCGTCAGAATACAACTATTGGATGCCTTCCGTCTCAACGAGGTACTCCATTGACTTGCCGACAGCGTTACAAATTCCAGCCAAAACGTGCAATACAAAGCAAAGCACATCTAAATCCATTTACAAAGTTTACATTTCGAGTCAAATTCTGGATCGTCGTGGAATTTTAGAAATGAAAGTGAATTATGAAACCAATTGTCTCAATGAGATCAATGAGAATGATAATAAATTTAAAATGAAAAAAGGACAACGATTGAAGTCTTCAGGAATTACGTAGTACGTTTATTGTACTTTTGGTTTTGACGAAATTGTAAATTAATTAATTAATACAGTCCTCCGTTTCATTTTACAAGAAGACAAAAAGTAATGAACAAACATTACAAAGTCTTCTTAAAGCCTTTGCTTTTCAAATACAAAAATTACGTTCACATTCATGCTTCATCACTCCAAGGAACACAGAACAGCGATATTTTATCGAATAATTTCCTCGCATTTTCATACAAATATTTGACTAATTGTACGGTTAATAGGTTTATGCCTTTTACATTTGGAAATTAAATTAAACACCTTAATTACGTGATGAAACGAACGAAATCCTAACTATAATTTTTGGAACTGTCAATTGTGAACTCTTCTTACGTCTTCTTCCTCCATGTGACGCACCGGTTGTGAATACATGATGTGAATGCGATTGCGATGTGATGAATTTAATTGAAGTTATTCTGTAATTAGGAAAATTAGCCAAATTAGATCCAATGAATGGGAAAATCTTGTTTTTCCAAAATTCAAAATATGAATTCATGTTCTAATTATGAATACTTAGCGGTCGTGTGGTCTTGTCGTGTTGAAGGTCACCAACACGTTCAGACTTCTACGTCCAGTGTTGTTCCCTAGAAGGTGACGTTAATGATGAAAGTATACAAATATAAAATATCAAAACTATGACAAACAGGAAATATGAAAATGGTTTGTCCAAACAAAATAAAATTGCACATTTTCCAACTCATAGCTACAAAAACACGTCGTTAAGAATTTGAACACTAACACCACAAATAGTTAAGAGAGTACAATGTGATTTTTATTGAGATTTAGATTCTTACACATGAGTGCATTAGTTAAGACAAAAGAACTTGGATTGAAAAAAAGAGAAAAATCCCAAATAAAAACTTTTGACAATCTCTGTTTTAACTAATTAACACGAATTCTTATGTGAGTGGTGTGTTTTAGTGACTCATGAAAGCAGTGCTACGTAGGTCAGAACACAAGTCACTCCCAATTTGGCTCTGCGCCCCCGTCCCAGCGTCCTTAAAAATACATGTATGGAAATCCGTAAATAAAATCGACATCTAAAATTCGGAGGAGCCAATTTAAAAACAAACTTACAAGAGAGATGGTCACGTTTATCCCCAAATTCCCACTTTCAGCGAATAATTGGGCAATGCTTGTGTCAAATACGAGACAGTCTGAATTTAATATTGCGGAAGCAACTCCCTCATGTATTGAACGCGGTGTGGCTTCCCATGTTAGTCGACGACGGTGGCCACTGAGCTCCAGCCTACGAAATAAAACATAACTTTTTTGTAGAAATACAATTTTATGTAACGTCAAAAAATAATTTAAAAATGATCGAATTACCTATACGCGAATTTTTCAGCCTGTTTTCTCGACCCTATGAGTTGCACAATAGCAAAGAATTGTTGACCATCATTTTTGTCCTGCTTTTCTAGCACAAGCATGAAATGATGGCCAAAACAAGATTGCATCATCACCCAATCGACAGCACCAGGAAGGTTAATATCTGTAGCAAGAAACACAATGTCTTCCCCTATTTAAAAAACAAAAATAGTTATTAGCTTTTATAATTGACACTTTAATTATTTTCATCATGAGATTTTCAAAAGGTAAATCTCCAACCTTGTAGCGTAGTAATTGATTTATGTGACATCATGAGATGTGGCATGACTTGTTCTAGAGATCCTTGCCATTTACAAGAAGCCCCAGGACATGGACACACATATGGTCTAAACTCACAAGCATCTTCATGTTCCATCTTTTCTGTATGAAGGAGCATTATGGAACAAACCGTTGGACGAATATTTGCACGGGAAGAATACAGTATTGGCGACTTTTTCCATGGCCAAGTTTCTAATATTTCCTGCAACGAAAAAAAGGATGGGTAAAAGTCCATCGATATAGTTCTCTTTAATTTAGCGGATTAGAGCACGAGTGTCAGTCACAGAATCGACAAGGATTCCATTCAGTTTTAAATTAAGTACCACATAACTTCTACACAGACTATTTTGCTTTTGGCTGCGTGTGCTGAACAAACTTGTTCATGTCTTAATTAAAACAGTTTTAATTAAAGTCTCAGTTGTTCTTAATATTCAATCGAAGTTGGGTTAAGAATTAACACTGTTGCTGTCTGAGCAAAGAAAAATTTAATATAGGCTACTGGACTGGAACAAAGTAAAAGTTTTAATGTCTGTCGTTAAACAAAAGAAATTGAGTCATGCTTCTATGGCCTTTACATTATTCGATTACTCATTACTCTTGCTATTGTTACGTTAAATCATCCGGATATTATGATTAGTCATTATCAGCAATAGTCAGACGTTTATACATTTATCTGTCCATGTTTTTTTAAAAGTTTAACTATAAATGAGTGCTTAAATATTGATGACTTACCAAGAGGACCACGGCATGTGGGACAACATGAGAGTTTTGGACGACAAGCAGAGCAGACTAAATGACCTGCCTGACATTGGAATATTGGAGGAAGGACATAGTCGAAACACACCGGACATTCAAATAAACTGGCCAAATCCGCAGGAGAAGCATTGCCAGATCCAAATCCACTCCTCCTCTTTGGCACCGCACTCGGTGTCGTCGCCATATCTTCTACTTTCTTGTCTGCCACTTTGACAAAGAATTAACCACGTAGGTCAAACCATGGAATAAACAAAACTGACTCGAGAGTCACAGGTCATCTGTTAAGAAAACAAACCACAAAATCATATTACAAGGAGTAAATCCAATCATTACAGCCTATACGGTAATAATGATTCAATTACTAAAAGGTCCAACCTGACTCAGCTTTTATATTCTAGTACTTTAAATGACCATTTAAGTTTGCAAGAATCTAATTAATTAGCTATTTAATATCACATCTCTTACTCATAAAGCCCAAGAAATGTGTTACACGTTAGAGCCTAGAGCGGTACCCACTTCACTTGACTCCGTCCGTCCTTCTGCCTTTTTCTTTATTGAACTGGATAGATTTTTTGACCAATTTTGGGTGAACCCCTGGGAGGTCCTCCCGTTCGTTCAGAGCTTTCAATTTATTTCCCTCAAAGTCTAATGGAAAGGTTAGTTAGTCACTTTAGAATTTTGTCCAGCGTCTATTCCTTTCCCAACTCCAGCCAAATGAATCCGTCACAAGGACGACGATGGACAAAACAAGAGAGGAATAGAACAGACGGATGGATACGAGATAGACAGGGAAATGTGTTTAATTTGGGTAGGCAAGAGCAGGATTCACAATTGAGGCAAAATCTTATGCATTACGAGTTATACGGGATTCAAACCTGCTGCAATGTACTCACATCAACAAGGTGTGCCATGTATTTATTTCTTAATTCTAATCACTTGAAATCTAAGAAAATGATTAATTAGATCTAATCAAATTAAAATCGTCATTAAGAATATAATATACTACATCCGTTTTCCGGTAGTATTTTTGCGTTTTTCCCACAGAAGCTTAATTATTGGGCATATTATGACAAAAATGGTAAGATCCTGACGTTGGATCTATATGAAAGATTTATTCAGGAATAATACAGTATATTAGACCTGAAAATATGAACATATAAATATGCAGTTTCATAAATCCGGTGAATTTTTTTTCTAAATGCATCCAATTAATTTAAAAACATTAAAATAAAAAGTGAATCATGAGTGCATTCGACAATTTGACCACCTTATATTGTAAATCCATACTAGACTTGTCTACCTACATAAAATAGTAAATATTGGATGTGGGTCCCAGTCCTAGTAGTGCCTTGTCCCGTGCAGTCCTCTGCCTTCGACTTAGGACATAAGCCCAAACAAAACTCTCTTGAAAGATGGCAAGAGAGTTTCCCATGTAAAAACAAAAGGTGAACTTTATTCTAAAACAAAAACAAACCTTAAATCTAAAAAGATTTTCTGCTCTTTTCTTAAAATGATCTGAAAAAATAATACCAAAAATACCAAATGAATAAAGGATCAAGAATTTGCATATTTCGTATTCCATCAGCTGAACGAAATTATTGATCCAATTACCAATGCCATGCAGATGCAATGTCAGAATGTTGTTTCATTCTATGAATTTTGGATCTCGGCTTGCAATTATTTCAAAATTACATTAATGGTCATTTATTTAACAAATATGTTACTTAATTTTTCTATTTTATTACCCAATGAAATAATATTTTTTCACATTGTATTTACATTGTATGGGATGAGAGGCCAGGCGGGAATTTGGCTGAAACTGTTTCTTTCCGTTTTTCTTGGTTGAAGTGGAAATTGAGTCCAAATCGTGAGTCCTTTCGCTGGAGCCTCTGAAACGAACTTGACGCATAAGGACTCACACGATACGTTAGCTACGTTATTGACCTCTGACATATACAATTTACCAACAATAAGAGTCATGTCTTCTGATTATTTTCCAAAAGATAAGCATTTGAAACCCACCAATTCCAACACCAATACTCCAGCTTTTCCAGTCGTAGATCCATCATGGGAACTCACGGATCCAACTCCAGACATTTATGCCCTATTTATAAGTTTTAACAAGGATTTTTTTCAGTCTAAACTTGGATCTGTAGAAGTTAAATGGAGTAAAAGAATGACGAGTTGTGCTGGAATCTGTAGTTTTAGCCCCAGGGGAAGAGCTTGTGTCATTACTTTATCAGAACCTCTCCTCAAACTAAGACCAAGGAAGGATTTGGTAGAAACGCTTTTGGTAAGGAATATTATGAAAATTCTAATAAGATTCGATCCTTAGAAATAATTTTAATTAAATGTATTTTTTATTTTATTTCAGCACGAGATGATTCATGCGTATTTGTTCTTGTCCAGTGGAACAACTGATCGTGAAGCTCATGGGCCGAATTTCTTGGAATATATGCATCGGATTAATAGACTAACTGGGGCTAATATTTCGGTATGTAACTTTTTACTTTACTTTATTTTTTATTTGAGTTTAACGTACGATTTATTTTGATGAATTACAGGTATACCATTCATTCCATGAAGAAGTGCGATATTTCCAAACACATTGGTGGCGATGCGATGGGCCTTGCAGGACTCGGCCCCCTTACATGGGATTCGTAAAACGAAGTACCAATCGCGCCCCTGGCCCAAATGATTTTTGGTGGAAAACTCATCAGGCAACCTGTGGAGGAACTTATATCAAAGTCAAGGAACCACCAAAAAAGGAAAAGAAACCAAAAGCTCCAGCCAAACCATCCAGTAAGATATTTTATTTATTAGATTGTGTTCGCAATTTACCCATTCATTTGATTTTCACTAATTTTCAGTTGCTGAAGGTATGAGTAAATTATTCGGCGGTTCAACTTCGAGCACAAACGGTGCAGCAAAAGGTGTTAAGCGGAAAGCCCCAGACACAGGCACAGCCATAGCTGCTACGACTGGGACAGCGATTTCTGGAACTGCAACTGGAACTTCGCCCAAACCAAAACCAAAATTCAGGGTTGAAATTCCCCCAGATTGGGAAAATTTTCCCGGACTCAAAGATTATTTTTCACAACCCGTTCAAAATTATCCGAATCCAAGTAGTAGTGCTGGAGCTACAGCTACAGGAGCATCTGCAACGACAAATTCAAATAATGATGACGATCGTTGGTATTGGCAGGATTATACCGAATTAATTGCTGACGAGCCCAGCACTGTCAAGACAGGATCATCATCAAATTCGAATTCTAATCCAGAAGACACCAATCCTGAGAAAGGTATGAGAGTAGTAGTAATGGAAAATGTTAATCTTGACCATTAATCGGGTTTTAACTATAAAATGTATTTATTTACTTCAGTCGTTGAAGAAATCGTAAAATTATTTGGTGGTGCTAAATCTGTGAAGATTAGTTTGAAGGCTCCTGCTCCAGTTTCAGTCATTGATGCTCTACGTCAATCTACTGCCAGTCAAGATGCTTGGGAATTCTGGCCATTTGATGCTGATGGGGAGGATGAATCACTGGCCGCGATTCCAATGCCAACACTCAACCTCAACTTCTGCAGCTGCAACAACTGGTTCGTTATATAATAATGGAAAGAAATGGTGGGAAGACCCTCGTTTGTACGAAGAATATCAACCGAACAACAGTAATGGAAATAATTCTGATGATGATATTGAAATCCTGGATGAATTATAGAAAAAATTTTCATTAAGTCATTAGTTCTCAGCGTCATCAAACTGGCGTAAAGATAATTCAATCCCTTTCGCTGAATTGCCATTAAAAAGTCTGAGCTACAATTATAAACATTTACGTGCCTTATTTCAACTTTTTTTTAATATAACCGGAATTTTAATTAAGTATTAACGGGAATGTTTTAGAAAAATCGTGATATTATACCCATATAATTAGTCTAACCGCTTCGAATTGAAATATAAAAATGCTAATCGCGTAGATTTCATGGACTGAAAACTTTAAACTTTTAGAATAAGTCAAATTAATTTGTATACTTTTATAATTGTGAGTACTTGCAGTGCAAAAATAATTGAACAATTATTGTATTTAATAAAAAGGCTGAAACGCAATTTTAACTCACAGCATCTGTCTTTCTTATTCCGCAAAAACTTTATTGCAATGCTACAGATTAAAGAAGAATTTGTCAGATTGGATTTGGAACCAAACTGTCATCAATTATTGTCAGGTTTAAGATTTTTTTTAATTATACACTTTATTCGTGATTCTGGCAAAATTTAAATAACATATAGTTACGTATAGATATCATCATGATTATACCTATTTGTCTAATTTGATTATCTAAATATTAACAATAAAAGTTTTTTTTTTCGTTCAAAGTTTAAACGAATTAGCTGGCTAGCATAGCTTAGCCAAGGAGAAGTCAGCAGTTTTTCTGCTCCTGAGGTAATATTTATAATAATGGATATCTACAGAGCTACTTTCACTTTCACTTTGGGTGATTGTTGTTGTTGCTGAGTTTTTGAAGATGAAGATTTTGAGGAGTTTTTCTCCTTCTCCGTATGTCATTCTTTCTTAGCTTCTAGCTCTATCCCTTTGTAAAGATCTGGGGAAGAGGCCAACTTGGTCTTAATGTGCTCAAGAGTGTTGAGAAAATGTTTCGTGATTTGTTGACTTTCATCATTTCTTTCCAAACTGCCCAATTCTTCTCTTACTTTTTCCAACAATTGATTCACCACACTCACAGATACTTCTGTATTTCCTTTCTCCAAGAAAAATAGATAAGAGTTGAGAAGTTCAATGAATAATTGTACTTGCACCATGGAATCCATACACTGACTTCCGATTCTAACTCCTTTCTTCAAACATTCAAGAACACGTTTCCCATCTTTGACCTGGAAAAGAATTACTCGTGAATAATTAATAAAATATTAAAATGAAACTCTGAGTAATTTAATTTAATTACCGGCTCTCCCCCTGATGCAACAGACTTTCCAGACCAAAAGAGATGAGCACATGTTCCCACTGCTCGGCACTGATCTGGTTTCTTGAGAAGTTTTGAAGCCGCCAATGCACATTGTGTCCTTAATGGTTCATGATTTTCTTCTCCAAAGCAACTTATTTGCTCAAATGTTCCAATTATGAGCGTAATTGCTGCAAGCTGAGCCTTGCTATCAGAAATCTCGTCTTCATATAATGAAAATGCCTAAAATGTAGAACAGACAAGGTCAGTTTTAACTCATCTGGATATTATATGGTTTACGATATAAAGTATTTACCTGAGACATAAATTCATAAGCAATTGTCTCTTGATTCTCAAAAGGGATTTGACTAATTGCTAAAGCCCCTTGAAGGAATAGCCTTAAGGATAGCTCCGAAAATTCAGCCTTTGTCAACGCAACAATAGTTCCATGACAAAATTGAAAAATCTTCTGGCACTTCTTTTCCCATTTGTCATCCTATAAATTACAATTCATTAAGTCTCATTAATATAAATAGCTCAAAATCCAAATAAATTATAAACTATGACAAGAATGGAATACGAGTACATAAGGATGTAAAGAAGGAACTTGTATCGAAGAAGGATTGAACAAGGATGAAGTAGGATGAGGAATCAGATCAGGTCCAAGTGGGTGGCTGACACAAGGAAATAGATTGGATCCAAGTGGATGAATGAGACAAAGTCTTAATTTAGGTTGACTGGATTCAGATTCAGACAAGGCACGAATTTTCTCCATTTTTACCTCCTCTCTCCTCTCATAGTACTTGAAAGCAAGTTTAAAGGCAGCAAAGGTAATTGGAGGAAGAGTGAAGCTAATTCTTTTATTTCCTCCAGCACCCAAATGTTTTCTGGCTGTGTTGAGAATCAAATATTGTTCATCAGGATCGTCCGCAACAAGAAGGTGAAGAAACCTGTTCATTAATTAATTAATTAGCATGATTTTAAATTGAACTGATAGTTTAGGTAGGTCAGGTAAAATTTTACCTTCCAAGAAGACTCTGTTCCTCTGAGAAATCTTCTGGATCTGGAATTTGAGATGGTTGGTCTGCTTGATCTTGAATTAGTGCAGAGAGGAGTCCAAGCATAAAATCAGTCTGTTCATGGGTCCCAATCAACGTCTCATTTTCAAGTGCATTGTTAATGAGATAAACGGCAATGCCCTTTCGTCCCTCAAAATCCATAAAATCAAGAAGATTCCCATAATTCTCCAATTTCAAAAGTGTAACAACGTCGTTATAATTGTCGACTGGGATTTTCAAAAGTTTCATCAATTCTTTCCCTACAGGCGTTTGTTGACCAATTCTCTCGTAGTTAAATTTATTAAATATTTCTGTTGTTTTCCCCAGAACCTTGTCCACGTAGTCGACTCGATCTGGATAACATTTATTAGCCAAATTTATAAGGGAGACTTGGAGAGCTACAATGTCTTCTGACGGCATGTCTGACTTGGACTATTTAAACAAAGGAAAATTAATTATAGTAAAATCTAATCATAACTACTTTAATTCTGATTGTAATTTCTAACCATAATGATCTGGGCGACTTGATCAGAGAAAATATCAAAAAGTTGAAGATCAGAGGGAATCGTGCCTCCTTCATCTTTAGTCCTTTGTGTATAAACAGCAAGGCGATCAATTAGGGCTATGATTATGTTTTTGACATTAACGGCTGGTTGAAGCTCAGCACATGCTCGAAGGAATGAATGAAGGGTCGTCAAATGAAATTCATCAGGAAACACTTGAATGATACACTCCATGAGGTACTCTTGAGCAATCGCATCACGACAGCTAACAACTTGCTCTAATATACTTGGCATTACCGTCTGGGAAGGAGAGAAGATGAGATAAAAAATTAATTAATTAATCAATCGTCCTCATTTACTAAATCATTTTCAATTTGTGAACCCATCCATGGGATGGACTTACTTTAGTATATTTATCCAAATCGATACACTCGAGTTGAGAGAGACGAACAAGATTAGTTCCTACAAGTATCCTAAGGTCTTGGCGTTCATTTTCTCTTCTCTCTTTGTCTCTTGAGTGCCCTTGATGCTGCATTCTAACCCAGAGCTTATTCATCTCCGCAAAATTCATCAACACAAAATCTATGGAGTCCTGGACCTATAAATTAAAAATTAATAAAGAATTAAAAACCAGCACTCTGACCAAGAAAACGAAAGAATATCTTACAGTTCCTCCACAATTTGGATCTTCTGCCTCCGCCCCGGCTTCTGCATCTACAATATCTGGCAAAACATTTCTTGTACATTGCAAAAGATAGTTTCTAAGAAAAAGTCCCCTGAGTGGATGTTGAACCCCTCGACACATTTCTACCATATCCTTTAAAACATCTCTGCAGAGCACCGGCTTAGTTTTTATGTAAACTAGGCCAACAGTAATTAACAAATATCTGCAAAAGAAACAAAAATTCAATTAGCTTAATTCACTGTAATAGAGTTAATTAGACAGACTTACAATCTTGGAACTATATTTCCAGCGTACTGGACTAATTCATACAAGTCAGACACCTGTCTTCCTTTTTGGAATTCATCTACTAAATAAATTTCTAAATGACGAAGCTCATCAGTAACCGCCATATCTGTAATAAAAAAATTCTATATTAAAAATGTACAAAATTTAAAAATATGAAAGACTAACATAATTCATAGTATCCTTTTGGCGATAACATGGATGTTCTTAATTCTCCTAACATTGTTGACGCATGTTTCAACCCGTCCATGAGTCTTCCTTTGTCTAAACATCTTTTCATTTGGAATGCTTGAATTTTAACAACCCCAAGAGCTTCGTCCAAAAGTTTGTCTTGCTCATCTGCCGGTGATCCCAGCGGAGCGGGAGGCTACGTAAACAAATAAACACGATTTTATAGGAATTAACTGAATCTACAAAAATACTGTCTATCATCGAATTGATCAAGTATATCAGGTCTACGTGAAATTAAATGTGACCATAACATAGGCAGGCATTGATATGAGAATTACTAAATTTAAATTAGCAAATCACAACTGGAATCTGATGATCTAGTCTAGTCTAAGGATTAATTTCCTATTCGGGCAGGCATAGGCTGTGTGTGAGTATGGTAAAATAAATTCAGTTGACTTGGCTTCATATCTCATCCATCATTTCATTGCAAGCTACATTTGTCTCATGCCTTCTTTAATTAAATGGTCCAGGCGATGATTTGTTCAATTATTCATTCTACAATTGCTAATGCCACTAGCCTTGTGGTTTCTAACTTTTGACTAAAAGCAAATCAGTCCCAGTCGTACCTCTTGCTTAAAAACCTATTTAATTTCAAATCTGATCTTCAGAAGCTAAAACTTTCAATATATTTACATATAAAGTATATATCCAAATATTTGTAAAGGATGTGTTATTAGATTTTTGTACCAAGACAATAATAATAGAATTTTTATGCGTAACATTCGTTAGAATTGCTCGTTTTCGCCTAAAAAGCCCAAAAAACGAGTAAATTTGAATGAAATATGCAATGTGTATAAAAAGATGTATGTAATGTATACAAAACCCTTAAAATTAGGCTTGAGTGCTCAGATTTGCAAAAACAATTGCAAAAATTGGATTTGGTTTGCAAAAAAGTAATCCTTCGAGCCGGATTTGAACCAGCGACCTATGGATCTCTGCTTTGAAGAGAACAACTACAGTCCACCGCTCTACCAACTGAGCTATCGAAGGCTTGTGAGAGAAACCACTCACTTTTTCATACTCAATCCAAACGCACATCTAAAGCCACGGCCTAAGCTACAGCTACTGTAGCCTAGCCAGCCCACCCACTATCACTCTTTGGACTTTCTCCGGTTTTATTTTTTCCGTTTTCATACCCACCGGACAAAAAATTTGAAAAAAAATTGTATTTTTTAAGAAAGCCAAGGCTAATCCTTACGTTTTTATATTCTTTTCTACTTTGCGGTTTGATACGGTGGTGACAATGCCAAATGCTCATTTATTTACAATGTGTAGCAAATTACAAAGAAATTTGAAGGAAATGTCCATACAATTTCAATTTCCTGTCATAATTGTTTAGACCGAATCAGTACAGCTTCAGTATTAGCCGAAAATTTGTGAGTTTTGACACGATACACCGACTAGACGACTGACGGCAAATGCAAATGACATTCATGCATGACTCATTTGTTATTTTTTCTGTCACATTGCTAGTTTTAAAGCGATATCAGTTTTCTATTCTAGATTTGTAGGCTAAAATTAAAGATGAATCATGACCAGTAGTTGGATTTCCTTGACAATTGACAACAAAGAAGGAAAGCGGGCGGGGAACTCGACTTGAGCTTAACCGCCCACTCAAATTCTGATTTATCGGCTTATTCCTTTCCTACTGGGGATGAACGTTGTCAGTTTCTTTCTTGAATCATTTGACATTACGTGTACGCGTATATATATGATGGCAAATGAATGTATTATTTGTCAGTTGAAGCTTTTGCTTTATTTAAGTAACGAGAGTCGGTGAAAAGTGGAATGGATCCTACCTTGAAAGATGATGACATTTTCTGACTGTCGTCCTTCCTTGTTGGTGTTGATTTGTAGATGGAATAAAGAACCTTGCTAATTGGTCGGCCCTTGAGTCGTCGTTTAGTTTTTGACGGAAATGGACTTTGAAACTGAAAAGACAAGCACAAGACACGAAGGAAGGAACGAACGCGGATTTGGTTATTATAGGGAAGCAGGCGGATGAAATGAAATGGGTTGTGTATGTCACGGTGGGCAAGGCAAAATGCAAAGGATGCTAGCAAAGGATGGTAATTTTGGACGGCGCTTCTCATCAAAATCCATCATTCACTTATGTTAAAGTCAAAACAAATTCAAACCATTATGTCCAGCACCTGGAGCTGGAGTCCTGGACACTTCGGTATTTTATTTTCTAGGCGAATTCTGGACTAAAGGACACCCAAGAAATCCAATACAAATTTCATCATACCTTTGGACTTTAGTCCAATTCCAAATTCCTTATAATCAAGTGAAGCCAAAGCCAAGCTGTGAAGGGAAAGTTGAGACAGATAGAGATACAACCAAAGAAAAATATTTATTAATTTATTTCGTGCAATTGCAATGCAATCGTACCGAAAGATTTCCGGGGACCAACTACCTGGAATCTTTGATCTCGTTGAACTCAGAATTATATATATTGCTATCGCCTATCGCGAGTTTCAGAATTTGAGGGAAAGCCAAAGTGAAAGTTGTCATAGTTAGAACTTGACTAGAAAAACTGTCTTATCTTCCTGATTATTCATAAATTACGCGTTGTTCACGAGTATCAACGAGTTATTAGTGCAAGTTGATTCACATGTTGGTGTTGTAAAATTAGTTTTTAACCTGTCATAACGGTTAATACTTCCCTGAAAAACTTGACCGATAAATGAGTTACCTTTCTGTCTAATTGCGCTATGCAGCATGGTCAACCTTCTAGAATTCGTACTTACTCGACTCAGCGTTTTTGTATTTGACTTGTTTGGTTTGTATACTAATTAATATATTAATTTCCTTCTTCTTCTTTTGATATTTTGGTAATCTAAAAATTCTTGAATAAGGGCTATTGCACAACATAGAATATGTAATGTATGTATGATATCCATCGCTGTCAAGCTGGAGTCCTTTTCATATTAACAATGAATACAATTCAAATATATTATAAAATTCCATTTGGTCGTATGCTCCAGAATAAAATCATATTCAGACTCAGAGTTGACGAAAACTACTACTTGAACAAACTTTATTTCTATTTGTATTTTCACTTATAACAGGTCATTTTAATTTAGTTACACCTTTAAAATAAATATTTTGTTCGTCTTTTGATTTTTTTTTTATTTTATGCAAGGGGTTGAAAATTCTAATGACATGAGAATGTCCGTACAAATATTTCTATCAAAGAAACTTTTATCCAGGATCAAAAATTATAGCGTAACCTCTCCGTAGTGGCAACAATAAACTTTCCTATAGTCAAAGTGCAATAGTTAAAAATATTAAATATTTATGTTCATTTGTTTGGAGGGAGACTTCCACCTTATCCAAATACTCTTAAACTTCAAATTCACTCGAAGAAATTGTAATTGATCGAAAATTTTGTGCTTTGCGGTTTTGTATTAAAATTGTAGATTCAGAAAATACATTTTTAGTATCAACTATTGTAATATTTCAAGTACTGAATACCCAGCTGAGTTTATGACTAATTTTTTTACGAAAGTTCCATAAGAAAATTTGAACGAAGTAGAAGTCTCCCTTCCTAAAGTCCAACCAGGAATAATTTTAATAACAATATAATTATATAGATGCCTGAAAAGTTTAAAAAAGGAATGATAGTTTATCTTCATCAAATCTTTGACCAGTCAAGGTTTAATTGGTGGCCAAGAAACGTCTTTAGTGAGATTTTCTAAAGTTTCTTCATAAATGGCTTTCTTTTTCTGGCGCCCAAGGAGTTTGACTAATTGAGCAGGTAATCCATAGCGATACTTCATATTTTTCTGCATTAGAATAAAATTATGCGATTAGGCAAAGTTATTGGAATTATTTATGTGTATTTTAATGGAATAGCTTACCTCGAGACCAGCCGCAATCAAAGCACCAACAGTTGGGAAAACGAGCAATGACAAACGAAAGTGGAAGTTTGTATTGTCCAAAGGCATGAGTGAAAAAATTGTGGCAATGATCCCCACGGGATAAACTACGATGATTGTGCACAGGATGCCCAAGCCAGTCAAAAGGAGAAGGAGCAGACCTGAGTTCATAATATAATTAATTAGCACGTGTGCTATTATTTTTGAATTAATAAATTAGGCATAAATAATTACGGTTTGTATAAAATCGGAGCCGATATGGTGGTCCAGTCGAGAAAATAATACAAACAGTCAAGTACTGGAATGAACTGACGCTCACAATCGTTGTAGTTTCCCAACATAATTTGATAATGTCATCAGCATTTGCCATTTTTTTGTAAATTGGAATATACCAGGATTGCTGTTGAAGCCAATAAATTGCCGAGATCTGAAGAAGAGCTGCCAAAATAACTTGGGCCAAGACTGAACAAATATTTTGAATTGATACGAGTTCTGCCCTTGGAGTTTTGGGTACAATTCTTTTGAATGGTCCAGTTCTTCCGAGTACCAATGCAATCATAGTTGTAATTCCCAAATCAACCAACAAGAAATGTGCATCAGGGAAATTTGTGAAATTCTAAAATAAAATAGTTAATTTATGGTTAAATTCAAACATTAGAGGTCAGAGGTCATGGGAAAACGACAAAGACTTACCAAATATAAGATCAGGACGGAAGTAAATTGAATCAAGCTGTAGAGGGCCATGTAGCGAAACATTCCAAAAGTTGTGACCAAGGCACAACGACCTTCCATGATCAAATTTGGAATGCAAGAAATATCTTCCACGTTTGATGTAAAAGGAGCAGCAACAGAAGCTTCAGCCTTGGACAAGGAAACTCCAACATGAGCCATTTTCAAAGCTGAACAGTCATTTGCCCCATCTCCACACATTGAAACGACATAGCCAAGTCCCTAGATTCAAACAATGCAATTAATTTCTAGAAATGAACTAAGACCTTTAGCCAGAATCTAATCGTAAATACCATGCAAGTGTTCAATGAGTTCCATTTTGTCATCTGGAGACATACGTGCAAAAACAGTTCCTTTGACCAAAATTTTATCCATCAAATCCTTTGGACATTTTTCCTTGAGTAAATCCCAAGATTTTCCAGTGACAACAAAGTGATAATTGGACTCATAGAGATCAATGATGGTCTGAGCAATGTTTCTAGCGGGTGGAACCAGTGGGATTGGAACCAAACGATCCATATCAATCAGAGCTTCACCACCGCTTGAACTTTGGGTAGAAATAGTACGACCTCGACTCCTAAATCCACTTCCAAATTCATGTTCTCCATGGTCAGCCAATTGAATATCCTCAATCAAATCCGGATTTGTAGCCGACAAGAAATTTTCATTTCGAACTCCACCATTTTCTTCAGGTGCTTCAATTGCCTCGTAATGATGAGCTGCCAACTTGAATTCCACTTCACCATCTTCACTCACGTGAACGACGACGACCTGTCGAAAAAAAGTAACAATTTGTTTAGAAAAAATTCATCAAAACTATTTTTTGTGTTTTTATTTACTTTGTCACACGATGGAATCATTCCACAGTCTCTAGCCACGCTGATAGCAGTCAATAAATGATCTCCAGTAACCATTACGGATCGAATATTTGCACGTGTCAATTCTTCGATGACCGGAATTGTTGCATCCTTCAAACTGTTTTGCATGACCAGAAATCCTCCAAAAATCATGTCATTTTCCAGCTGTCGTCATGTAATGGAAAAAATATTACGTATAAGCATAATTCTTAGAATTCTTAGAATATAACTTACGTCTTCTCGTTTTTTCCTATGAAGTTGATGCCAGTTCAAGTCAGCAATTGGTTTCCATCCGATAGCCAGGACACGATATCCTTTCACAGTGAAAGAGTCCAAGACACGATCATAATCATCAGGGAGATGTCTACAAAGCCGACTGACTTTTTCTGGAGATCCTTTGCAGTACAAAAACATTGCTGATGGTTCTAAAGTTCTGATGACAACGGACATTCGTTGAAGATGAGGAGTAAACTCAAATTCCCTCAAGATTCCCAATTCTGTATCACCGAATTTGACAATGTTTGGTTCCAGGAGGTCAAAGCGTCGAGTTTCTTGAGCATGAGGTTCTTGGAGTTCCTATAAAAAATGAATTTTTCACATGAATGATAAAATTTCAGCAGCAGCTCAGGTTTAGATTGTTTACCCATTTGGTAGCAGCAAACATTTTCAGATCTAAGGGATCCCCGACTAGGACTCCATCAATGTGAGTGAGTGAGTGACAAGTGGCCATGCCTCGAAGAAGTGGACTAGTTGAATGGAGATTTGAAGGATCTGCTTCTGCCTCAGAGAATCGAGTTGCATTTTCATCACAAGGAACAACACACCAAAGATCCAACCCTTCCTCAGTCAGAGTTCCAGTTTTGTCAAAACAAATGAGATTAATTTGCCCACAAAAATTAATTCTGGCTGGTGAGATGCAAAATATCTTTTTCTTCTTGAGTCGTGACTGAGCATAGACAACGCCGATGGTCATAGCTGCTGGAAGGGCTGGAGGAACTACGATAGTCACAATGTCCAGTACACGCACCAAAATCACACGGAAGGAAGCCTTTAAAAAATTTATAAGTAATAATTCTGAACAAAACAATGAAAAATAAAATTTGACTTACACCACGGCGAATGTAAAGAAAAATCGCCCATGCCATTCCACAGGATGCAATGAGAAACAGAATTTGAATAAATTTTAAAGCATCTCTATAAAATCCAAGGTTGATTTCCTTTGGGTACATAATGGAGCGAATTAGAGAACCCTTCTGAGTATTGAATCCAGTCCGAATAACGACACATGCGACCTAAAAGTGAAATTATTATACTTAAATTGGGATAAGCTCTAGAAATAGAATAAGAATTTCAGAATTTACCTTGTTTCCTCCATAGTATCTTGTCTGAACAACGTTAGTTCCAGCAAATAGAGTGTTGCGTTTGAATTTATCCGAGTCGTACATTTCATCCGAGGGTAAAAGGGCAACTTTGTGAACAGGGATAGATTCTCCAGTCAGCATGCTTTCGTTCACAATACAAGTTCCATTAATGAGCACAGCATCACAATCCATTTTGTAACCTTTGGGTGGAATCAGAATCACGTCGCCAGGGACCAGGTCCTTAGTATTGACTTCCGTCTCTTCTACAAATTTACAAAATTGGCTAAAATACCTCTCACCAAAATATCATGTAATTAATCAATTACCACCACCAAATCGTCGAACAGTAATCAGTTTAGTTTTATCCCCTTCAGCCATTTCATGAACTTTGACCTGTTGAGCCCTAGTTTCACGGAGAGAAAAGGCAATAGAAATTCCAGAAATGACCAAAACACAACCAGCATAGACAACATAATCATCCGAGATCCAAAGACCAACGCTGAAGCATTGGAAAATGTAAAATGGGTTCAGAACTTCATCAATGCAAAGTTTAAAATAGCTGATGACAGGAACGTCCAAAATATTAGCACCGTAGACTTTCCGCCTAAAAAAATTAAGAAAAAAACAAATAAAGTAAATGTCAATGTAATTAGAAATGATGTTTTACATGTAATCCAATTTTGATGAAGTGAGTCCTTGGAAATGTGTGAGCAAATCGTTGCATGTGTATCCCTCCAATCCATCAATCCTTCGATATTGTTTCTGCACAGAATCCCAAACATATTTTTCACGACGATATTCAAAATTATCTCAAGACCGGGTACGAGTGGAGCAAAGATTCCATATTTTTCTTCAGGGTACTCCGTGACAACACTGAGCCTTCATTTTGAGAAATTTCATTCGTTTTAATTTGAATTGGATCTTCCACAACATTGCTAACATCATATTTTCCATCGACGTCCTACAAAATCAAAATTAGTCAATGACCTTTGACATTATGGAATTCTTTGATTGTATTTTTTACCTTTATAATCACAACCGTAGCACAGCGAAGAGGAGAAGGGATGCATTTGAAGTGAACTTTCCATTGGCAATACCAACGACCAATCAAATATGGTAATCCAAGACAAAAAAATATTGGAAATGTAATAAAGGAGTAATTTTGGGCGAGATACTCGATAACCAGAGCATTCGATCCAAGGATCTTCAAACTGTTGAGTCTTCGCGTCTTCATCCGAATCAGTGGGCAAGTAGTGGTATGCTGGCATACTATTCACAGTTAATTGGGACCCAATATCCTCTGGGAGGATCCTGGAAAATTAAGTAAACAAAAACATCAAAATATTGGTCTGGTATGCTAGACGTGCGAAATTACGTTATTGTATTGGCCCAATAAAGTGACCTTGCTTCCTGTCCTTAGTTAGAGACCGGGGTAATTAATTGCTTAACATAGTCTTTGTCGCTGCCCCACTGATCCTGACCTACTGTCCCAAGTATTGAATTACGTTGTTGACTCATTCTTATTACTGCAACGTAAACTTCCGTGACTTTCAATATTGTCCTAATTATTTGGCGATATACGCTGCGACATAGATTCTGGAAGGCAAATGACGGACATTTCAACCAAGAAGGAGAATTAATTGATGTGAGGAATCTCAGCTCCAGCAATGAGTGACGGAAATTTAATCTAAAATTTAGGTTTCTCAGAATCAACCCAAAATTTTTTATCTTTTACGCTGACTCATTTATCAAGAAATCCGTCTCTGTCTCAGCCTATGCTTTCAACTTGGATTTGCAAAATTAAAGTCCGATTATAACAGATAAAGTTACAAACCCTATTATGCCGATTTGACGATTTCTGCTACTACCGTTTCGTGCCTAGGGCTACAATATCAGATCTCTTCCTAGTACAGAATGTCACCAGCATTTCTCGGTAAAGAAGTTCAACGACTTTAAACTCAGCTATACATTTGTCCTAGGCGTTTTTGCACACTATAGCTGAGAAGCTAATGAACTTGTTATATCAAAACGGCTAAAATATTTCCAAGATAATTGACAAATTTTCTGACTGGGTTTGCGTCTTTGTTCCAAATTAACCTAACAAGGTATATCATTGCTTAATTTTGGCCAAATCTCAAGAAAATCTTTAAATCATGTGCTGAATTTATGATATTTGTCAGAAGCTAAGAAAAAGACACCTCATTTCGTCAAATTCTCANACACCTCATTTCGTCAAATTCTCACATTCCCCGCAAGTAAATATTAAATCCATGAATAGTGATTGAGTTTTCGTGTAGCTGCGGTTGCGGTACACGTCAGTGAAAACATCTTATAGCAGTAGCAGTTAGCTTAACTACCTCATATCTTTATTTGTATTAAGTTCTACACTAATTTATGGAATTGAATTCTCTTCATTTTCAAGCCGAATGTTTAAAATTACTTTTTAATGAGTTTGATAAATTCTTATTCTTACGCTCCGTTTTCCAGATCCTTGACTCGTAGCACAATTGCATTTTGTCCACCATCATAATGATTCGGACTATTTTTTTCATTTTCAGCCATAATGAAACAAAAATTGTTTAGTGGAGTGAAATTGTAATGAACACTGAGACACAGCGACTGCAACTACACTAATTAGCTTGAAAGAGCCTTGGCTCACACCTCCGAACTGACTTCACTAAATATTAAACTAATTTTAAATAGTACTTCTAGTTCTCTTTTCCTTGTCTTGTCTTGCTTTGAATTGCTAATTGTTTTTGCACTTATGAGTAGGAGTGACCGACTGCGTATTGCGTGTGTGTGTCGTGTTGTGGTGGTAGCGGTGATGTTAATCAGGAAAGGGGAATGCTAAATGTTCAAAACCACTGGAGCTGCTCCTGATTGTATTGTACTCGAAGGAACTCCTAAACCACGACTGACTGACTGTTCTAACCTACGATACTTCTGAACAACGCTGATGATGATGGGGAAGTGAGAATCAGAAGACTTACTCCAGGACCCAGACTCCCTACCTCTTAATTTTATGTATTAATCACGCCCATTCTATTGTTCTAGTTTGGAGGGAAATAAATTTTACTAGGTATAAATTCCCTCTTACCTTTGTTCAATTAAAGGGCGGCGCAGTTGGGAGAATTAGAAAGGCAGAATGACGAATAAATAAAATTTTTAATTACAAAAGGTCAAATTAGCTCATAGTGCTAACCTATTTATGAAGTCGTTAATTGAAGAAGCTTTTAGCTTTAGCCATTTCATTGTTCTGTGTTACGTTACTAGTCAGATTATGAATGGATTGTACAATGCTGGCATATTGCACAATAGCCCGGAACTAAAAGTGGCTGGACGGTAACGAACTTGGCCCAAATTCACCCTCATAACAGCTACGTTTCTGCAATACATAGTATGGGAAATGTATGCAAGGTAAGCCGGTCACCTTGTTTCAAATGACCGAAATCTACAAATCTAATTTTAAAATTTAAGTGGGGAAGTTTTCCTGAATTTGCCTGACAAGATGCTGATTTCAAAAATGACATATTAATTGTGTTTTGTACCAGTCTAAATTGATTCTTATAAAATATGCATTTACATCTACACTTCCGGTTGTATGTATGAAAACTACTTTATATATTGATTTCCAGGGAACTCTTTGTTATCAGTGAGAACTGCTACGATCTGTCATCTGATTCATTTGTTTAAAAAAGCAAGTCAAGCAAAGACAAGAATAATCCGGATAACTTTAGCCACAATGCTCAAGACGTAAGTCATTCATTCTCGAGGTCGCCAAATTTAATCAGAGAAACCTGAGCCAGCATGAACTTGGGACGCGCCAAGGGTTGAGACGGAGTTAATTACAAATGACAGTTATTTTTCGCTCTTATCAGAAAATAATTTTGCAAACAAGTCGGAAGTTTCTGGAGATTTGAGCGAAAGGCAGCATGAATCATATGGATTGCAAAATGTAAGCTGGAGATTAAGCACGAGCATAAATATTGTCAACGAATTAGTTTATCAAGATTCTTTGCATCTGGCGTTAAGAACCACGACCTAAGCAAAAAATCAAAAGATTTGAGCAGACTACTACTACCGTGATTTACTGGTAGTGGCAATTTTGCATCTTCTTCTTTCTTATTAGATGCTGAATTTCTCAAGTCTAGACGGGGCCCAACATTATGGTCATGTCCATAATTGATTATATAATAGTCTGTTGACCCTTTCTACCTTGGCCCTTAAGAATATAACTCAAAGTCGATTTTTATAATTACTGATAAGTATAGAACCTCATAATTTCGTACTGGGTAATAATAATCCATATGAATTTTAGCGAATAATGCATAAAACTGTCTTGGGTTAAAGATTCAACACTGCCGCAGCCAGACTTTAGTTTGACTAGACAATATCAATATTACGTAATACGGAAACAAGCAGTACAGCCTTGACCGACTCATATGTAGACCTCTGTTAAGTCATGGTCACTCATGTATTGACCCAGAAATAGCAAAAATACAGCATGATAGTTCAATGCAAGAACTCAAATACATACAGAATTCTTACAGCCAAAACTTTTTTTGACAAAATTAAATAATTACCGTAAAATTAGCCAAGTTGGCCAAGAAGACTAGACATGTGTGTATGTGAGATTCAATTGACTAAAGTTGACAATGCCAAATGGTAACGTAATTCGAACGGCTAGACCAGTATTCCGGTTTTTGACAAAATTTAAAGTACTATCACAGTTGGAAGAAGTAGTAGGGAAGCGGAAAAATCCAAGCACTTTTTTAATAATCTCGTTTCTTGTATGTTGAACACTTGCAGTTTATGTTCACGTGCTTGATATTGGCAAGTATAACCAGTTTAAAGAGCAGACCACGTTGTTCACTCTTATTACGTGATAATTTCAAATCAGTCTTAAAAATTAATTTGTGATTGAATGCAAAATTCAATGGTTAAGACTCCAGGGTCGTGTCAGGTGAATGGTTGACCAAAATGTTTTTCAATTCCATGCATTTTCCGTAACAATGTAAAAAGTCACTGGTCATTTGCACTTGACTGACTTTGTAGAATATGTTTTTAAGTCCGAACCAATTCGTTGACTCAACTAGAATGTTAATGATTTTTTGGCGAAGGATGAACAATTTAACAAGAGCTTAATATTTTGTTGGTTCAATTAGTAATCTTTTTAACTAGTTAATCCAGGCGCGTCAACTCAGTCACATGGAACTTGAAGGCAGGTCAAACAAAATGGAACTAAAGTGACTGATTATCTCTCCTGTGTTTTATTTTTACTGATAAGCTAAATTATCACTCCAAGCCTTCGTGTACGTAAACACGTAGTACAGTACGTATAAAATGAGGACGGGGCACTTTGCGTTTGCACTTATCAGTCAAAACTCTTTTGTGAATTTTTCCACAAAACTATTTTGAACAAATATGGAAAATTCAATCCAGGTTAAATTTAAGCATCAGGACTTGTTGAAGATAATACAAAAATGAACTACTGGACAAGTTTTTCTTTAATGATGCCAGACGGCAGACACAGTCAACTGAACTTAATAATCCTTCTTCTTCTTTGGTTATGTAACTTTCTTCCACATCTAGTATTTCAACATCACAACCACAAACTGGATATTTGCAAGAACAACATAGGCAGGCACTGGCGCTGGAGGTGGAATGAGAAACACGTTTGCAATTAGTGAGTAAAGTGACCACATCAAGCAAGGAGTTAGTTAGTCCTTCTTTTTTAATAGTTGAAGAGAAACTGACCACAAATAATGTTCATGAAGGAAATTTTTATTTTCATTCATGGAGTCCTCGTCGTCGAAATGGGGTAGAACAACTACTAAAACTTCCGCAGTAGATTTCCCCCTTATCTAGAATTTTAAGTCTGTTGGGTTTAATGGACTTGTCAATGGTTGGATTTGATTAATGGATAAACAAACACAACACTTGTGACCTTTGACTTCTTTTTTTTCTAGTCACATCATCTACTACGCTGCTACTTGCTGCGTGAGACTGGGACAATACACGTACACATGGAAATGGATAACAGCAGAGTATTCTAATATTGTCGCCTATCTCTGTTCATTCAGATCCTTCCACAATCAAACGTTTTTCAACACACAAAAAATCTAGTTTGATTGTATTTGTATTTATAGAATGATTGATTTAAAAATGAATCAACTATTGCGTTCATATGTGTTTGTTTACCTTAGTTTAAAATTCAAAACTGTTGATTTGGATAAGAATGACTGAAACAACACTTGGATTTCATGTGCACATGGCATGGCATGCACTACTACGACTTTGAGCGTTGCTTTAGTTTGCCTTAGTTTAACCAACGGGTTTTAAGAATTGGGTCAATGGCAATGGATGAGACACACTACGCAGACTGAAAAAGTGTGAAGATGTTATTGTTGAATTGCATTCTAATCCTAAACGTACTTGTTTCTTATAACACTTGTTTACTTGAATAACACAAAAGTGAAGGGCAAAAATGAAATAGTACTAACGCTAGCTACGCATACGCATGTAGCTTTTTTTATTGTGGAATGACACGACAAATGCCGAATTTGCCCAAAAAATTAAGAAGGAACCAAGTATTGGACAAAATCTATAAGAACTTGGACAGATTTCAATAGGAATATATAATAACTTTTTTTTAATTTGATGAAGTTTTCATGATGTAATATTCTTTTTTGGATGCTTTGAGCATTTTCAACTTGTTTTATTCAGATATTAGAAATTTATGCTTTATGTTAAGTCCGAGCAGTTGGAATAAAGGCGTAATTAAATTATTGAAGGCACCGTGCCAAAAAATTAAGACGGTCAAAGTTCAACCCTTTCTCAGACGTGTCGGGTGACATTCTTGTCATGTTACTGTTACACACACGGACACGGACGGACTTGGAGTTGGAACGTTATATTAGACCATTCATATTTCATACTCTGCATTTGGTATCATTTGTCATCGTCAGCTAAAATGATAGCAACAACAATTCGAACTAAATCTAAGCAATTACTAGAATATTCCCACAGTGTATGCAGGAGCTTTTGGTTCACTCGGATTTATTCTTTGCTCTTGACAAGGAGAAATCACAGCCAGCAAGTTCTAATCATTAGCGTTAACATTAAATTAACATTCCTCTGTTGTTACTAAATCATGGATTACAAACCAGGACTACAAATGGAACAAAACGTTAAAGAAACTGTGAAGTATGTTGGGCCAAAACTTAATAAAATTGGCTTAAAAGATACCAAGCACCAGAGAATTGCTAAGTCAACAATGAATACAAGTGGTCAAAATGTTGATGACGTCAGGAAAATTGTTTCGCAAAAAATTAACAAGATTTCCGAAAAAGTTATGGCCAGCAAGAGAATTTTTAAGCCAAAAACAAATGGAAATCGTAAAACATCTGTCAAGTCTGGAGAAATTTTAAAGCCAAAAACGAAGAGAAACGGCAAGAAAACTGCCAAGGCGGGTGAGAAATCTCCTAAGCAGTAATAGCAGATACGCGTCATTCTTAATCATGTCAGAATCTCTTACATATTGACAAACTGCGTGATTTGCATAAATTAGCATGGGTCTTCTACACGTTTACGGAATCAGTACATTAGTGTAGATTTCATTTTTGCTAATTAAGGTTTAATCAAATTTGCTCAAACGTACACTATTAAATCTGCTAGCTTTTAATCTATTAATACGTCCTTGGATCGCTTAATTTTTAAAAAAAATGTACAATGTATTTCATGAGGATATATTTTCAAGACCCTTATGACATATCTGCATAAAAGTTTAAGAGTCAGTCATTAAAATTTGATTCCAGAGACCTTGCAACAGATTTTCAACAAGAGTAACGTATTCCGAACTGTTTAACATGGGAAAACGTTCCAATTATTCAAATTGTAATCGTGGACAACATTCCTGCTATTAGTGGCCCAGATGGAGCCTATTTATTAATTGAATTTTCTAACTTAACTAAAATGATTAAGAAAAATTCAGTGAGAACGTACAGCACTAGAGCCAAATACTGCGAGCTGAGCATTTGGAGCTTGATAACCCAAAGAAATTATTTATTAGAACTAACAGTAAGATATTTTTTGCGGGAGGGGGGGGGGGAGTCTCAATCCCTTTTCTACCCTCTCTTTTGTTAATTCAAAACATTAAGGAAATACATAAAGAGATTGGAAGAAAACACGGTAATAGCCTTCTAATTAAAAACGACTTTAGTCAGGCAAGCAACGGTACGTGAAGAGTAATGAAAATCACAATTTGTGTTGTACTAGTGCGTATCCCTCCAAAATTTTAGCTCATTACACATAAACTTTTCATAATCCTAGGAGCAACTCTACTGAACCAAGCAGCAGTACCTCGCGAGAGTGTTCCGAATGCTGGTGAGGTCAACCAGGCTGATTGTCCCCCCTCGTCAGGGGCATCTTCCTCACGGGACCCCCTCGAAGGATGCGTAAACGAGGGATACGAGCGCTTCTACAGGGAATACAGAGAGCTAAGCCTCATCAATTGGGTAAATGTGGACATTACATTAGTAAAAGGTAAATTTATAAAAAAATCAATATTGCTTATATGCCAGGCTTAATTTTTGGCAGAATTAAGATAATAAAATGTACAGTGAATTAGTTTTTGATACTCTAGTAGTATACTTTTAAGTTTCTGGGATCTAATCAATACCTTTTGAAAAGCCTTTTACACTTTTAATCATGAGATTCCGAATTTCATATGTCCATGGGAAAAATCGTTAAAAATATTTAAAAACTAATAAAGTTTGGACATCACACTGACATGATCTTCTGTCTTGTAGACGAAACACCTCAAGACAAGGAGTTCTAACCAAAACCGACCAATTGACACTGCTCAATATGAACCGGATTATATGAGGTACCCATCCTCCAACTAAACTCATCGACTACTGATATTTGGAACCTTCTTTTCTCTTTAACGTTAACATTTCTAAGTAATTCTTACTACTACTAGATATTTTGAGATATTTGAGTGATATTGATAATCCCGGTGATCAAAAATGTATCCACCCATTAGCTTTAATCTTTTCAGTGAATTTAAATAAATTGAAGTGAACCCTTGCCTTGTCTTGAATGAAAATTTGAGTACGCACTCATCTTTTTCTAGTGTAACAAGAAAACCATAGTGTCGCTTATAGAATAGCTGAATATAACAGTTACCTTAGTTAATTTGAAAATTTTAACACATTACACAGTACATTGGCGATTTCACCCCTCGCCTTTTGCTTTTCATTGATTCTATTTTCCCATGTGTAACGAATCTTCTTGTTTGGGTTTTGCTAAAAGAATACGTATTTCATTTCAAGTCTGGTTCTCACTAGACCTGACCTACCTAAATGTCAATGTAGTATTATCTAACACCTGATCAAGACGAGATTTGCAAGTTTCCCACGACAAAAGGTAGAATTTCTTGGAACTGTTGACCGCAACAACGTCATTTGTATAGTATCATATTGTCTAGCCAGCAGCAGAACACTTTTCTGTAACAGATACATTTATTGTTTGACACACAAGAGTATTTCCTTTCTCGACCTGACACGTGACCCAGATTTTGTCAATTGGACAACACCTGAAGACTGCAGCAGACTGAAAATTCACACGTCTGTTATGTCTTATGAACAAAGTCTGGGATGAATGGACTGGACAAGAGTAATAAACATGATTCATCCAGGTTACAAGTGAAAGAATCAATTACAAGATAGAATGAACCGTGTACTGCTAAAAGTTCACATTAAAAAATGAATACGCACACCATGTACCTAAAACGGTCGTACCAGGCAAAGGTAAGCCAAGCCAAGCCAAAGCTTAGATCGGGAAGACGAGGGTGATTTACCCCATATCCCGTATCACAACACCTCTGTACATTTGCATCTTTCATTCAATCACTATATAAGGACTTAAAATTAATAAATTGCAATTAGCACTTGCCTCATTCAATTCATTGTCGCCAACGAAACAACACAAACACCTTTAGCCTTGGACTCAACCCATACCCTGACCTTCCCTGTTGGCTGGCTGGCTTGGTGACACAAATAAAACAAACAAACCCAAAGGACTTGAAACTTGACCTCACCTACTTACTCTCGTCTTCCTCCTCGTCAGCCTTGTGTCAAATTCTGTCTCCAGTTGATTTCCAGCGATTTTGACCTTTTGCTGAAGAATTTTTTTGCTGCAGCAGAGAAGGAAGCACAAAATCAATCAGTTTTGGTCCAATCCAGGTGAGAATCACTTTTGTACTCAAAATTCATATGGGTACACGGATGACTTAAGAAAAAACTTTTAAATTTAGACCAAGAAAATGAAATTCATGAAATATTTTCAACTAAAATCAAGTTTTTCTAACTTTGACAGCACATTTGTAGAGTAGGAAGACGAGGCTATCGAATTACACTATGGCAAATGATTTAGATTTCTGACAAGGTAGCCTTTCGCGGCGCAGCGTAATTAGTTGATAGTTGTCCTATTTTATTTGAAGGTTGAGTCATCCCATGCGTAATAACTTATAGTAAAAGTTTTAAGAGTAAAATTATATACGTCAACTTATTTCAAATAAAATAAATGGCATAATAGCGGAGACGTGCATTAGGCATGATGATGCGCGCTTAATAGGTGAAAGTAATATAAGTTTAATTCTGGTGACTAAATTTTTAAAAAAACGATGATTGCATCACAGTCATATTAGCCAAGGCTACGCCTATTTTGTAATTAGACTACTTAATTAGTGTACAGAGAAATCAGTTCAAACTCTGATTAATCATCAATTGCAGCAGTTAGCACCTTAGAATGTTCCCTTGTCGATCGGACTTATGAGGAATTGTTAAAAAATATTGGCAAATATTTCTCATAGATTCATGACATTGATTATCTGATGGTTAACACCCAATTTCTTAGTTTGCTAGCCATCTTACCGACTAAAATTTCTTAGAAGGTGAAGTTAAGCTTAAACTTTAAGTCAACAAGTCGTCATGAACTTTGAATTTTTGACTGATGACTCTCCAATGGCCATGACAATGAGTGCAATAATTCCTAGTACATGTTTTGCTACAATAATTTCCTTTTATTAATTTTATACTAGGAACTCAACAATTGTTTTCCGGGTCTGTATTACCTAGCTCCTACTTGAGAAACTAAAGTTTCCATCCATTGACCAATATCTAATTGACTCGACTTGCCACTCAAAGTGAAATCATGGGAAACTGTATTTGTAAACAACGCAAATGTCAAGTGCATCCTACCAGAAGTAAGAAACAGTAATGCAGTTAAATTAACTAATGCCAATACATAAATTAATATTTAATATCTTATTTTCATCCAGGAAACAAGACATTAAAGTATGAGGCTATTTTGAATTCGCAATGGCTAAGTGCAGGGCCCATGACCAAGGGACAACTTTTGAGGCTTCGAGAAGCTTACTGGCTCCAAAAATCTGCCGAAGGTGTTGAACAGAAAACTTGGCTAATTTTGAAGGATATCGTCTACGCCTTGCTTGATCAGAAATTTGACGTGGCTCAGGCCATCATGGATGAGTCAGATTTGTTCAGTCCCCATGGTAAATAAATTCAGTCATGTTACCTTATTTAATTACTACGTTAATTTTTAATTATTTTTCCTTCAATTTCAACAGGTGATCTCGGAACTATTTTAGATTTTGATGGGAATGTATTTGAAGTCTCAGGGGTTGCACTCAACAGTCCCATGAATATGGTGGTTGATGAGGAAGACAATGAGAGCGGAATTGGATCTGGGTCAGTATCTGAAAATACAAGTACGGATGTTGAATCCACTGGTGGATCTGATACTCGATCTGAAGGAAAGTCTGAGCTAGGAGCAAATGGCATGAACAAACAAATCTAAAGAACCATCCCAATCCCAATTAATTTATTTATTCACCCTACTTGATTCGTTTTGTTTGTTAGGTTAGTCACTTCAAAACTCCTTAGCTTTAATTTGTTCTTAGTCGTTCTTTGTACTCAAAATAATTACCGTTTGAAGCCGCCCAATGCATTTCGATACTATAAATGCTCATGAGTTTGAAAAATGAATAAAAAAATGTTGTTTGTTAAAATAATTCATGTGTTGCTGTGTAAAAAATAAGAAAGAGTACAAAGACAAGACAGTTTGTTAGTTAGACGGACCACAAGATCCATACATATGATTCCATTCGGATGAGCACGTAAAACAAAGAAAGAAAGAAAGAACTAGGGCAGAATGGGTTGTTCAATAACTTGACTAGGCTTAGGGTGTCATGTCTAAGCCCCAAATTATAATAAAACCTTACGTAATGACTATTGCATTGCAAATCCTCCATAGCATTGTACGTACGTAGTAGTAAGTATATTTTCTCTTGATCCATGTCTGTGTCTGTCTGTCTCTTCAAGACAAGACAGGTTATTAAGTTCATTTCTTTTCTTTTTCTTTCTTAGAACGTGAAACTCTATTAGATTGTGGTGAGTAGTTAAGTCGATGATACTTACTACGTTAAACAGGTCCGAAGGATGCGCCGAGCCGAGTTTTACTATTTTATCCAGTTCCAGTCCAGGGAAAGATAACTAAAAGTCCTAAGCTCCTAGCACTAGCACTACCACTAGCTCTAGTTCCCTCGACTCATTTTATCCAATAAAATCCACTTCACCCAAACACCCGCTCTTCAGTCTATCCCAAAACTTTCTCCAGGACACACCGTTCGTCCTGGCAGGCAAGGGCTTTGCTGAAATTTTAAAATAAAACTTGACACGAACGACTCTGTCAGAATATAATTATTTATGGTGTAAAATAATTGAACATGGCAATAGCACAAGCATTGACTGTGAAGCTGTGAAATTGTGTATGGTGGACCGTTGGATCTGGTTCTGGAAAACGTCTGAGTTTCACACATCATTCATCAAATTCTTGTCTAAAGTTCAATGGAGTGAATAATACGAACCCCGACTCCAGTACTGCCATCATGGACGAAAAAAAGAAAAAATCCAGATAGAGAGAACCTTGCCTTAAACTGTGCTAAAAATAAAAAAAAAGTGACTGACAGGTTGGCTGGGCTCTTGGCTGAGTGAATTTTGTTCATTAATTATAATTAAATAATATATCACAGCCAAGGTGGTGGCTTGAAAGAATTGAGAAGAAAGTTCATCATGATGGAGGAAAATACTTACTATGATGAGGAGGTAAGACTTACAATTCCAATTTTTTTATTTTCCGTCTCCGGGGGAAAGTGAGACTTGACGTTTTTTAAAAAGATTTTGTCCCTATTGAAAATTTTGTTAAACTCATCTCTCTTTAATTGAAAATTCTACTAAGAAAAAAAATAAGAAAAGAATGTTTAGGCTTGTTTAGGCTTGAATCGATAAAAATAAATTGGCTGTGGGGCCATCACCATCACGTAGTAGAATAGAAAAGAAGAAAAGGAGGACGATGCGGTTGATGATACGGGTTCTAGAACCATGGTCATGGAGAAATAAGAATTCTGAGCTAACTGCCTATCTCAAAAGTCCAGAAGGACGTTCAAGTCCCAACAGCCCTGTCATGTAGTAACAAAGCAATCCTTAATTGAACTCAAACGTTTCCAGTGTAAAAAAGACGCTACTAAGGCTAAAAAAGCATTCCAAGCCAAGCTAGACAATAAAACTCAAAAGACCTTTCCTATTTTCCAAAAATCCTTTCGGTTCTATCTAGAATAAATATAAAAAAATCACATTTCATTCTAATTTCAGGATTTGGTTGTTGCCGGAGCAAATGAAAGAAATTGGAAAGGAATAATTATAGCTGTACTCGTGATCACATCTGTCTTAGCCCTCATCGTCACTTCAGTCGTCCTTCTCACACCCCCAGATGAAGGGCCAAGGATCAAAGGAAGAAGATTTGAACTGGAAGATGTCTTTGGCCCCAACTTTCAACCCTTCCGCTCTAATGGAACTTGGATTTCGGGTGAGAACCAAAGGAATTTGAAATGGAATATGTAGTCTTCTAGAAACTTTTAGTTTCCTAGATTCTAGATTCTACGTAAATGAGAGGAAATGTCCTCTTGTCTTTTCTTTCCAAGAAAATGCCACTAGGATGTAGGGTAACAAACGAAATTCTTTATTTTATATTTTGTTGTACAATTCTGCTGAGGTTGTCACATTCTTTGAGAGCCACCAGTGGAGTTCTTGGTCCTTTCTATTTCTTTGTTAGAAAATGAAATGAGCATTTTGCCAGAACGAACGAATGAGAAGAAATTCAGTAGCACAGCTAGTGGAGAAAGTTATTACACAAAATAGTTTTCAGAGCTCCGGGAGTTTGTTCATGACATTTCTTATTAATACTCTAGAGCGTCTATCGTCAGACTTTGTTAGCAGTTAGCCTTAGCTTGCTGCTAGCCCATCATGTTCATAAATTCTGTCCCGGGAGGAAAGTTTATAACCCTTGGCATTGCCCAGCTGTTGGGTTTTGCCCCTGCCTGGCTAAACTGTACGTACTTGGACTCGAAACATTCACTCAACCAATGCAAATGATATCTTTAATGACACGCTTCCCTGGTTTTGACACGAGTGCACTAATTAAATGTTAATTACTCTTGTTGGACATGTGGTGAGTGTCTAATAGGAAACACATACGAAATGGCTAATTTATTCAAGACATTTAGTCTAAAATAACTTTTCCTGTGAATTTATTCTATGCAAAAGTTGCAAAAAATGATCTGAATTCCTATTCAGGATGCATGTTTGGAAAAAATGATTAAATTTAGAAATTTATAGGATGAATTTCATATATGTATGGCTGGAATAAATCTCTCCTTTGGGATTTCACATTCATTTCAATTTTCTGTCAAAAATGTTTAGACAAACGGTCCCCAAAGGTGAAACAAATGACACTGCTGCTCAGAAAAAAATTCGTTGCAGTTTATAATATTTCATAAAAGGTCAGCATAAATGAATCGTTCGTTAAATTAAACTGCCTTGGAACTATTGTCTATAAAAATTCACCAATTTCAAAAACTCAATTCAATTTAATATTCATCCACAGAAAATGATTCCTTAGAACTGAGAATTCATCTTAGATTGAATTAAATTCTGTAATTGATTGTTTTTCCAAATTCGGCAAAAATAAAACTCTAGAGTGTGGTGGAATGATTGGAATTTGTATGTCCATATGCTGTTGGCTTCAGTTCCCGAATATTATTCCAAATTGCCGTAGCTGTTCTTGCAAAGCAAAGCACAAATCTCAAGGCAAAAGGCATTCGCATTGCCATATCTATTTTCTAAAAAACCACATCGTGATCGTAAGAGAAAAAGAAAGGAAGAGTTGAGATTTATGGGAGTCCCATAATAGTTTTGGAATGAATGAGTGAATAAATGTCACTCTTCTTTTTCCACCCGTGAAAGTGAAACCTAAAGTGCTCGTCCAAGCCAAGCTCAAAATAGTTGCGCTAGTACATCTGTGGAAAGAAAGGATTTTACCATGTTCAATATATCTGTCACTCCAGATTTGTTTTTCAAACCCAATTTCACTCTCCACCATAGTTTAAAGGTAAAAAAAATGAAATTCATCTTTCACCGTGCCTTCGTTCCTACAGGTTCTGGCAGTGAGAGAAAAAATTTATAAGTTATTCACCCTAAAATTAATATTCCGTCCCTTAATATGATTTTTATGTTGTTTTTTGTAGATCATGAATACGTTTTTCGAGACATATTTGGCGGAGCATCAATATTCAACGCGGCAAATCAGACGATTACTCCTATCATCACCAATTTTGTAAGTTTTTTTTAAATAATTAAAAAAATTTAGACATTAGCGCTAAATTTAGCTATGCCATTGGCTTGGGCTGGCCCTGATGAACTTATAATTTTCTACTGGGACCCAGATTAGGTGGCAGTAATTAAGAAGACATAAATGCCATGCAATGCTAATGCGAACCCATAAGACCCCTGCCTAATTTCACGTAGTAACGGAATTCTAGATCTGAAAGGAACACAGAAGCACTTAAGAGATTAGTGAAGTATTAAATGGAAATTAAGGTGGGCCTATTTCAGTTTTCTATAGATTACGAGGATGCAACCTGGCATTTTTAATTGAACGAAACTATCTTATTAGCATGGTGAGAAAAATATTTGCCAAAATATGATACGTGTCTACCTCTGCCTGCCTATCTCATTTTTTGATTAAGCTTTATATCCTTGAAGATCCTTGACACTGTGTGTTCAATCAAATCCTTTCAAAATGACTTTGCTCTTAAAATAATGATTTTTTCATTTCTTGTTGGAAAGTTCTAGTGGCTCATTTTCCCTTAGAGCTTTTTTAAAGCTAAAGCTAAAGCTAGGAAAAGTGTCAAGTCAAACAGGTGGGTTTTCCAATCCGACTTTTCGAGACAGATAAAAACTCTTGGTGTTTACACCCTTGACTGTAGTTTTCAAGTTTGTTCTGGGAGCGGAGAGAAAGTAGTTTTCTCCTGAGCCAGCCAACTAATCCCCGTGTCACTTTTCTCCCCTCTCCGAACACATTTTAAAGTTTTTTCTTGAGTACGTACGTCCATGTCCCCCCAACCTACAAATTGCTTGGCTTGGCTTGGCTTTACTTACTTTGTCCTCTTTAACTGGCTTGTTAGGAATTAACAAAAGAAGATAGACGAAGGCAAGCTCATGAGCCATGTACTATGTAATGCAATGCAATGTAATGTAATCTTGAGACTCAAAATACATGTACTACTATTACTGTATTTGGTCGGCGGCATTGCATTGCTGTGTATTTCTTAAAGTTGGAAGGTGTATGGGTATGCTGAGCACGTAGTTTAGTTGGACTACTACTACTACTACAAGTCCAAAAAACCTTAAATCGATAAAACCAGTCTGTCTGTCTGTTTAGTTCAACCCTTACACTCAGTCTTGGTGGCTGATGGCTGTAAGAAGGGCAATGTTATACAAAATACAAATAGTAACGTCATTGGAAACCCTATCCGTCCCATCCCTTTTACTTTTCCTTCCCCATGAGAGGAAGGAAGGAAAAGATAGATGGGTGGAATTGAGAAGAGATCCTACTCAAGTAGAAAATATTTAGTCGTTAGAAAAGAGGTAAAAGTCAGGGAAAAGGGTTACGGGCTATGGTTAGTGCGGTTTCACCCCACAAGGGAACCTCTGCAAGTGTAGTCTAGTCAAGTTAAACCTGATAGACCAGTGTTGGTCATTTTTGGGAATATATTTTCAAAATGAGTATGAGCGTTGAGCTGATTCCCTTAAGAAATGAGGGATGAGAAGTCGGAGCTAGCTTCACTCTCGACTTCCCAAAGGCAGAGAAACTGGATTCCACATGTATTAGCATATAATTCACTTTCTCCCTGGTGAAAGCTGAAGATAATATTACCTACTCAAGCATGGACCATGATGCGGGAGAGTCAGTCAGGACTGAATGATGTGTGCATGTGTAAGGCAGACGGCAAAGCGTAGCGTTAGCGTAGCCGAGTTAAAGCTAAAACTCATATCCTGCATCTTCATGGCTAACGTCTAACGCGTAATTCATGTTTCCATGTATCATCATTGATTTCCATATTTTTGGATTGAACTTGGATCATGGATCAATTTCTAACCCTAGCTTCGCTCAGCTAAACGAAATTCAACATGTGAGGAGAGATTTTTGCCTTTGGCTGGCGTCACCTGAATAGAATACTAATTTATGATACATTAGATCGTCCGGATGGACAAAACCACATCACATTAAGTCAAGGGCAAAAAGTCAGAGATTTAATTACTCCATAAATGAGGGCGGTCGAAACTCAAACAAATTTGCATAAAATTGAAAAATCCTTTCAATCAATTCTCTAGATTTTAATCTCTGACGCTGGTCTTAAGCTAAATTTACATCAGTATGGATTTATTAATGTATACGTCTTTGCTCCATGTGAGCCAATTTGCATAAAAGCCATCTACGTCCTTAATCCACCAATCCTAACCAATTTGAAAATCCAGTGATAAGCACGGACGGACACAATTGCGTAGAATGGCAATGGCAATGAGGATAGGCTTATTATTTGTGAGGACTGTCTCAGT